>ML797670.1:31789-53003 GCA_009831015.1 Picea engelmannii
AAAATGTTCCATATCAATGATTTTGTGGTGTATGCCACTACTATCTGAAAGGCGACATGGTGAGGAAGATGAGGTTTAAGGTCAGTCAGATAAAAAAATGATCATTATTGAGTTACTGGGTTCTGTCTCTCCCAAGGAAGACAACAATGTTTTTTTCTGTGAAGTGAAACTTTGGAGAACCTCCAGAGTAGACATTACAAAAGGACCTCCACAATGGAGTAATTCTGACCAGCCCTCTCATTTCGGCTGTGAGAATCCTTATTGAATGCACCTTTAGGGATGGGATTCATTATTTTTACTATTGTCTATTCAATTTGAATAGGATTAAATGGGTTGGAGGCCTTTTTTCCCTTCTCAATAGATTTTGACATTTCGTAGTCATGAGTCCTGGTTGATAAATGAGCTTCAACGTTCATCATGTAAATGTTTGTGGCTAGGTTATTTGGATTAGGTGTGGGGGGTATCTGACTACTCCCAACCACACTCGTGGATGTAGGGACTTGAGCCATATTTTTCCCTTATGGAAAAGGTTTTTTCAACACAGCGGGATGTTGTTATGCCAATAGCTTTTGGGCTTCCACAAGCCTAGGGAATAAGTGAGTTAAGTGGTTGTTCATGCAAAGATTACACGAAAACATTTACCTTCCTATTTTCAATTTTTCCTTAGCCAACATTGTTAGAATCCTTTTTATCCCCCTTAACCTTCTTTTTTTTATGTTTCTTCTTTCCCTCGGTCTGTCAGTTAGCCTTGGGATTTGTCGATTGCACACTATGTACATCCTACATCTGGGTTGTCAGGGTAGTCGAACTAGGAGTTTGGATGGCCACAATATGTTGAATCGGTAATTATTATAATTGATTAGACAATAGATATGTGGAATTTATTTGTCCTGAGCCCAGTATGCGACTAACGTGGGGTCCATAATTGTTTTTGGATTTTTTGAGAGTTGACCATGGCACATCAGGTAAGATCTCGTAAAGAATACCAAATTGAGAGTAAATCAGTTCCAACTGTTGGGATCTCATAATACCCTCTTCATCAGAAAACACCCCAGACATTGTTATATCTTTGGATATGCAAGGAACCAAAGACTTTAATAACCACTCGAGCAAGAATGTAGGACGAACCTTGACTTTAATCAAACTCTTTCATCACTGCCATTCTTGGATATGATCTGAGATATGATCAGATTTAGTATGCTCGAAGTTGGCCAACAACTCAATGCCAACATCATATCTCACTAGAAACTGGAAATGGTTCAATAAAACCATATCCAAGTTATTAAAGTAAGAATACTTTGAGTTGTAAATCTCGATTTACCATTTCATTCCACCCCCTATAAGAGTGCATTGAAATAAGCACAATTGAAGAGAGTCAACTTTAAACGAGTTAGATGAGCACCACAAGTGAAAATTCATCACTTGATCACCTGTGTCTTCTCCAAGATTTCCCTCAAAATTAGGGATGTCGGAAGGTAACTTAGTCAGCATGGGGGGCCAAGGTGGATCATGACAAATCATGTCATTTAAAAATATCGATAGTTATGGAAAATGTAGGGTTTCAAGAAAGGGTAGTATCGCTTGCAGAGTATTTACATGAAAAAATGGGCTTGGATTTTGGATGGCACCAAGTTTTCAAGAAAAGTTGGACTATTGGCCAGGGTTTTGGTAGATGCTATGATGGCCCTCTCTAGTGAAACATATTTTCGTTTGATTTTGTATCGTCGGCTGGTTCCAAAAATTAGATGACATGGCTTGAGTAGGGATTTTTCCCTGTACAGTGTTTCAAGGACATTGGTTGGGGATGCCCCCAGCTGACCCTTTGGGAATAGGTATTGAACGTTGCCTGAAATTCCACATAGTTTGGGAGGGGTTTCCCCTCAACAACATGCCTTGAGAGGGAACTGAGCCTTGCTAAGGATTCCAAAGACTTTGTGTGGAGTAAAATGATGTCATCACTCCCTGTGAAGGAATGAAGCCTTGTGCAGGGTTTTGTTGACTAAAGATGGGGTTTCCCCCAATCGAGAAAGAATGCAAAGTAAAATAATTATTTCCAAATGCAGAAAACAAAGAAAAAAACATTGATCCCACCAGAGTCATGTAGGATGAAGGTACATAACTCTCTCCACTAAAACAATTATAGTTGGCACTAGGCCCAATTGGCTATTGAAACGCGCCACCGAGCGAAGGGGACGGAGGAGGTATGTGACCCCACCATAATTAATATAATTGAATGGGGAAGTGGTGCTTGTGGTGGATCCTTACAAGGGCACATTAGAGCTCCCTGCACCCAGACCCATGGTCTATAGAGTAGAGTAAGTAAGAATTGATTTTGAGTCAAAAATGGGCATCCCATATGAGAAGGGAACCCCTGATGCATTCTAAATGAAGGGAACAGTGGTGAAACCATTGAAGGAATCAAACCACTACCTCAAGTTATGGGTTTTGGGACAGTCGTGGTCCTCACAGGTGGAGGTGGGGGAGGAGATACAATGCCCCCTCCAGCGAAAACCGTAATGGGAGTATGAGGACTCCCTGACAAAGTAGCAACATTTGCTTCCATTACCACTCACTGAATAAACTGGCGTTCAGGAGAATTCACCTCAAGAGGGACTATCTGAATTATAAGTGATGTCGATAAGTCAGTGATTGGAGTATTTGTTGACCTGAAACCTTCAGTCTCGAGTTCTGAAATGATGGATTCCTCTAGGATTGGAAAATATTCTCTAGGAGCTAGATTGGGTACAGTTTCCTACATCCCGACAGCTTCGAATGATCCTTATTTATCTAGCTTGTACCTCAATGGTGGAGGCAGTGGCTCCAAAGTAACTAGCAACACGCCTTGAATCCTACGCAATCGATGAAGTTGTTGATCTTCCACTTTTTGAAATGATCAACCAACACTGTAAGGTTTATCTAGCATGAATCACAGAGCACACACTAAAAGTTCCTAAAGGAAAATCAAGAATATAACTAAATAGTGGGAACGACACTTATGCCAATCAACACTATAACAACTTACCGATGCAATTGCAACTCGAAAATGGAATCACCCTCCAGGTATACTCTGCAAAGTGATATATGACATCCACCCTAGGTATTGTGGCATACCCCCTCATTCACTTGTGTAAGTCTGTAAAAATATGAAAATAGGTTGCTAACTCGTAGTCAGTCACCATGCGGGTACAGTCGACAGTCAGGCTGATTATGATGAGAAGGATAACAAGTCTGAATCCCTTCAAGGGTGTCGAAATAAATTTGTACAGAAGACAACCAAGGATCTCGAATGGATGCAATGTCCACGAGGCTACGTAGGAAAGTGTGATCAATGTGATTCTCAAGAAAGGCCCTCAATATACAATCCCCACTATGCTCGGTTTGTCTTTGGAGGGGTTATCTCATCTACCTTTCCTTACGTGACCTCATGTTTATCCCCTTTGTTAGAGGGGGGTCCTAACTAACTCTTACAAAACTAGACTTTAGACTCTCCCTATCTTAGACTCCAATGTTTGTTTTAAATGGCCTTGAAGAGTTTCCTCTTCCCACCTATTTCAAGGCCCTAAAAGCCTAAACTAGTCGGTGAACACTACAAATAGAAATTCTAATAGATTTTAAGTTAAGTGTTAATTTTATGGGCTTGATTTACTCAAAGGATATGAGTGTGCAACTAGTGGTGTTTGGAAGAGACAAAAAGAGGAGAAAAGTTTAGAGCATTTATATGAAAAGGAAAACTAGATAATTCAAATTTTAAAGAAAAAGCTTGTAAATCTTTGTGAATGTCAACTTTTCAAAACAATGTTCCAAGACCTTATAACTAAAAGTTTCCTAAAAGATATTTTTTGTTTCACAATGCAAAACTACTTATACTTTTAGGAAAACAAGAAAGAACTTTATAACTGAAACTCTTTTCTTTTGCAAACTGACAACCTATGCTACACTACCAAACTAAATGCAAAAAATACTTTTGATTTTTTGAAATGCTTAAAAAAGAAAAACACAAGTAAAAGAATATTTTTGTTTTTCAAAGCATAAAACATGATAAAGAGAGAAAAGAACACAATATTGACACAAACCCTAGGCCAACTACGTAAACGCGGGGATTTAAAAGAACCCAGAGGAGGACCTAAAACTTGAAATCTCACTTTAAACCTATAAGGAAAACAAGAAGATCAAGAAAAAAGTTAAAACCAAATCATTAACCCAACCTATGACTACTAACAGAGACCTTGTAAAGTCCAACAAAGGAATGAGAAGCCCAAGGCTTATGTCAAGAAAGAGAAAGACTCATTTTTTATTTTTTTTTAAACCCTTCAAGAAATAGAGATGCGGGTTGTTTCATGAGTAGCCTGCTTATGTACATGGGTTGTCTATTGTGAAGATTGTGTATGTATGCAGGTTGAGATAAATCAGAGCCCATACACCTCTGAGATTTTTCAAAAAGAAAAAAAAAACTTGCCAGATTGACTTGGTAGGGAAAGATGGTAAGCACCTGAAAGGTGACCATAGACCTTAAATTGACTCAATAAACTTGAAAAAACTCAAAAGTAAATGAAAAACACAATTAAAACAAAAAACCTCCCACCAAGACCCTAGAGAGACTCCCCAGTGGAGTCACCAATTCTGCTAGTGGGGGAAATCCCCCTATTATTATGTTGGGTCAGAATATAGGTAGAGCATTGACTTCCCTTAAAAGACAGTCCTAATCCTAAACTACCCCAAACTATCTGAACAGAAAGACAAAAAGAGAAGAATAAATATTGGTAAGTGTACCTTAGTCCCTAACGCCCGATGTAGACTTCCTTCAACTTTGTATCTTCCTAAGTTGCGGGTCTCCTCCCAAAGTTGACCTGCAAGAACACCTAGACAAGAAATGCTAAAAATATACCATCTCTATATATCAATGTTATCATTCAGATATAAACGTAGATACATTAATCAATAAATATATAAATACGCAAAATATTGGGACAGGAAAAGAACTCTTTTATTCAAACTAAAGAATAAAGTATTACAACCTTCTCATTGGCGGACACTTTGTGAACCAGGTTTGGGCTCCTATTACTGTTGCTCCAAGTGCATCATTCTTGTGCTACCTCTACAATAAACTGATCTCCTTGGGAAAAATGGAAGGGATTGTATAGGGATAGGGTTGGAGGGTGAATGATAAGGCCAAATCTCAGAAAGGGTTGCAAAGCTTGGGCTAGAAAGGGAAGGGATTTTGGAAAATTTTCTCTGTTCTCTTGCTTGATTATGGAATGGGACCCCGAGACCTCTTTTTATATGAAAAAAATATGGTTATTTGATTTGGGGATGGGCTACAATGGGTAAAATGGTTGGGAAACCCTCGATAGCCCATAAACTCCGTCAAATTCCTTGGACCTTTTTATTTTTTGCAACTTTTGGAGGTAAACATGGGATGTTTAGCATGCATCCTACATATGTACACAATCTGTCTAGTATGCAACATGCATGTGTACATGAGAAGTAGTGAAACAAGGAACATACATGCTCCAAAAAATGGTTTTTTTAAGAGAGATATTCAACAATAATTTGGCAAATTATGCAAGTAGAAAGGCCAATGCCATGTATGCATAGGTAGGGAATTTTAGGGCTATAATAATGGGAATTATAAAATAAATTTCATTATCTTATATCAAAACAATATAGAATTCTTGTATTAAGTGTGCAATGCATGCATTGTTCTTTCCATACTATCATCAGTTAAATGCAGGAGTTTGAAAATATAATAAGCATCATCACTATAAATCAAGTATGTATATGTATAACGCAAGTACAAGAACTCAATCATAGATTTCAATTCAATTACACAGAATCTATGAAATATGTATCTATTACAGTTGATAGCTGACCAACTGACTGTGGGTGTTTTCCATTCCACCCAACCGTAGGATCAGATGCATTCATTTTTATCATTCTGGCCACCCCTGTGCCAAGCCATGATATCACTAGGGAATATCTCTTAGGTTCTATGTAAGATTTGAAGGTTAATCTCCTTAACTCTACTCTAGGTAGAGTTTTTACTTACACCCACCTAGCACAGGCCCCTTCAAGGTTTATCATATGCCTTCCCAACATCAAGCTCACGACCTTCTTAGCTTAGGTTGGGCTTTAGGTCTTCCATGCTCTAATTCCAAACTCTTTTATGGTTTCTCTCCTCCTTCTATTACATAAACCCATGCATTCTTTTCAACAACTATGTTCCTCAAAGGCGTAGAACTCTCCTGCAGTTCTCCCTCTATGCATATCCAGGCTGCATGCCCCTTATAAATGCCCTCCCTCCCTGCCCTTTTCTTGCACACATGGCTTAGGCAGGTTCTCAACCTATCCTTCTATTTCTTATGTCAGAAGGAAACTCCTCGGTCAATCTGGGGGAACTGTGGTGATATTTCCTACTGTCCCCTAGCTAACTGCTTCATGTCCTTTCTATCATCCTTCCCTACTTACATTCATTCGGGTGGTTGGTTTTTCAACTACCAAACCCTCCTCATTAACTCACTTGTATTGTTATTTGGGCTAAGGGAAAATAATTAGAATGTTTCCAATTAATATTTCTACAAGGTGGCTTGGGGTCCTTTAACTTAATAGAACTTCCCCTCATTCCTCTAGTGATATTATGGCTAGTACTTTAAGGCTTCACCCATCAATCAATTGTCAATGTTTACAGTTAAAAAATAATTCATTTACAATATTTACAAGACATTGCATGGAAATCATAAATTGTGATTAATTACAAGTTGGGGGGGGAAGGGTGTTACACAAAAAATCTACTACATAAAACGTCTACGACTGCGATGATTGGTGTAGTGAGGTGGATCCTACAATCATTCTAATGGTCTAAAGAATTACCTTCAGAATAATGTTCTCTATGTTACGAATCAGGACTTGACTGTAGTAACCCAATTTCAAATTAACGTTTAAAATTTCTTTTCAAATTTCTTTAATTTCTATAAGTCTTTAAAGAAGTAAATATTCATAATTTACAATCTATCTCCATACTTACGTAAATAAAATTTGACAATATATACTAAATTTAAGTAATCAATCCACAAATTTGAGTTTAAATACCTCTTTCTGATGCTATCTACAACAGCTTGCTCCCATCGCTTGGCTTGCTCCCTTCGCTTGAACCTATCCGCAGCAGCTTGCTCCTTAAGACACCCCAAAACCAGCCACCCTACCGACTAGTACGCCTAGCCCTAGGACATCTATGGACGTCCTAGCCCTCCGAGCCCAAAACCCCTCGGCCCCGGTGCACTGTAAATCCCACTGTCAACTAACTTTGTCCCAATGCTCCCAAAATCTCCTCTCGTCTCGAATGCATGAATCAAATCCCCCTCTCCCTAATCCTTCTCCTCCCTTATGCCTCCTTCACCGCCCTCGCACCTTTACTCCCCACCAAACACCTTATCCATTGATTAATGCCTTATCTGTTCATTTATTTCTCATTAACGGTCTTATCCTTTATTTAATGTTCCTTTTTACGTATGGGTTACATTATCCCTTATGGGATACGTAACCCCATTTAACCTTATATTTTATTTTCCCCCATTTGTTTAATACATAATTAATAAATTACTTAATTAATAATCAATTAATCACTAACCATTAATTTAATACTTAATCAACTAATGTCTCACTTAATAATTAATCATTCATTAACCCTTAATTAAAGAGTTAATCATACTTCCGCTAATCATAATAAAAATAATTAATTAATAACATATAATTAATTAAGGTTATATAATAATTAATTATAATTTAGCTAATTTTTAGGATTATTTATGAAATTATTCACATTCATAAGTAAAGGGTCATTACATTGACACTCAATTCGTTGGGTCTCAGGGGTGTAGTAGGAGGCTATGTAKTCCTCTATGGTCATCCCAATTACCCCTCAAGTCCCAAGGGTGACCATGTCATCTCTCCTGGAAATACTTGTGATGGAATAGATGTCATCTRCCTCTATGTTCATTGATTGACTATCGAACATAAATGCATCTTCCTCCAGGTTCCAATAACAAATTAAGAGATGTAGCAATCGTTTCTGCACCCGCATGTTTGGAAAAAAAAATCTCAACTGACATACCTAGAGAGCCTCCAACACCTCCAAATTTTTCATGATCTCTTGATAAATATCTTCATGTTCTCGTTCTCACCATTCAATAACCATTTTTAAAACAAACAAACAAACAATAATTTTTTTTATCATTTTTTCCAACCTTTGCATACATGTACGCAGCCGCTTTTGGTGACAAGCATGTACATATGCACCCATTGTTAAAACTTGTCACATATAAAATGGGGTATATGTGCCCCGTGCTAAGCGAGGGTGCATATGAGTCCGTCCACTTATAAAACTAAAAATGAAAACAAATAAAATGACAAAAATCTAAAAAATTGAGATGAAAATGAAGAGAGAGAAGTGTTTGTTTACCTAGTTTATACAAAGAGGAATTATGACCATTGTAGCTCCACTTACATTCACCAGAAGTTCAAAAGGTTTTCCCACTCTTTTTCTAACTTTGGTAAAAAAATTAAAATAAAATGTTTTGGGTCATTTTCCATATTATATAGAATTTTTAAACCCACTTTTATATAGTTATCACCATTTTTTTCATTAAAGGCCTAATGAACTAGATTTATAGTACAAGATGATTGTTTGAGTTGATATTTTTCAAGGAGGATGATCTGAATGGTATTTTGGTATCCTCTATGTCCATTTTTTCTAACACTTTGAGGTAATGTTCTTGTCACTGACACATAGGGTAGGATCATTTCCACCTTGCATTTTTCATTATTAATGACCAATTATACACTTTCCTTAGGGTCAATCCCACTTATTGGTGACACGATCCTTTGTTACACATTATTTTCATCACCCTCATGACCACTAATAGTATGTGTATCTCCTATTAGAAGAAAGATCATTTTCCCTATTCCCTGAAGGATGTTGAAGAAATAAAACTTTCCGAGAGAGATGGAATTGTCTTTTCCTTATTGCAAAACCTTGTAAAGAAGGATTGTTCCACCTTGCTCATTGTTAAGGGTGAAATGATTTATAATCAATGCATATTTCACCACAGTGGCCTGTGACATCATCGTATATTGCTCAGTGTTAAGGGTGTGATGATATTTGTACAAAGGAAAAACGAGAAATTTCTCGAAGGTTCTAGAATATAATCTTTGAAAGGATGAGGTGGCCTCTGATAGGTTTGGATCTCACCCACTTTTCTGATTTAGTGGGATCATCCTAATCCATTCATACCTTCCCCAAATTCACTCTATATAAGGAGGGATCTCTCATGAGAAGAGTTAGTCTAGCTTATGTGTGAAGAAGTTTGTTGAAGATTGTGCTTGTGATAGCTTTGCTTTAGCTTTCCAAGTCAAGTTGTGTGTAGTATTCATAAAAATCACTGGAGAAAGAGGTGTGTGTGATTTGAGGAAAAGGGTCATCAGAAGGGACCTTTCAACATCAAGGCACAGGTTGTATTCTCTACTTTCATCAATATAATACAATAATACATTTATTTCCTATAAAAGTGTCTCCATTTCTATTGCATAACTCCTTGATCTTATGCATAGGTTCCATTAGAATATATATATTGTTTCTTTCTCTTTGTTGGTTTGTGTTTCTCAATAGGTTCAACATCCAAAAAACATTGGGATGGAGCAAGGACAACACTAGCAAGGATCAAACAACATTTAAACGGTATGTAGTTTACCCCTCATTAAGCTAGTATACATTACAATAGAAACCTAAGGAAAAGTTTGTATTATGTCATGTTTTGTTCTAATTTCTTGTTGAGTTTAGGGAGATTATTTCATGTCAGGACTTACCAATTCATCTAGTAACAACCTTTCCATCATATTTTAAGTGTTTTTCAATTCATTGAAGAGCCTATCATCATGGGAATCCTAGTTAACACCTGTTTTTCCTTTTGGTTCCCATGCTAATTTTTTTCTTAGGCTCATGAGTCTTGTTAGTCCCATCATGACATTGTGTTAAAACCTCATATTCTTCTCAATATTATTCTAGATATATAGCCTTTGGGCTCCCATACTTATCTGTTAAATTGTAATATTTCATTGCATTCTACTACTCATGCTTTTGATCCTAATGTCGGCTTCAACTTGTTGTTGCTTAACCATTTGCTTATGCATTCTCATCAACTGCTAGACTTGCAAGTTTTTCCTTTGAAATTTGACACATGTAACCAAGGAGGAAACAATACCTCTAGTGTCCATATCCTGTAAAAGCTTCCTTATATTGAGCATAGGTATGTTCCTCGCACTTGGAACTAGTTTTCTTTCCCATGACACTCATTTCCTCCATGTATTCTAGAATTCTTTTATTCTTTTTCAATATTTCCAATATGAAAAAGACAAAAAAATAAAATAATAAAAAAATATCATGGGAATGAGTCTTCTGTATCCTTACTAGTACCAGTCAAGTTTCCTCTGAACAAAAAAAATCTTCAGTCTAGTCTCAACAATTTGGGTTAGTATGAATTTAAGAAACTAAAATGGTTACAAAAAGTTTTTACTCTGACTGTTTCTTCTTCCAGTCACCACAGAGAGTCTTTCATTTTCTCCTACATGAAATAATTATGACAATATTCATTTTCATCATATGATTCTTAAGTCACATACTGTGTCGTGTTCTTATTCAAGGGAAGTTTTAACCCGTGTCGATCATTCTGTAGAATTCTTGGCTTTGCAAGTCAACTGTCTTGTGCATTAAGTACATCTCAGAATAATAAGTATCTTTGTATTATACTCATGTTGGTAAGTAGGGTCCCCATTGAATTCCTTTCGACGGGTTAAGTTCCTATTGACTATAACAAATTTCTCTGAGAGTTTGACCTGGAGTCTCACCATGACCCTATCTACATCATTGATAGGTGACCTTGTTCTCAATAGTTGACATCCCATCATTGGTCATTGAATGAATGGTTTCCCTTATGTTAGACGAAAATAACATTACTCACACATTGGGATTCGTGTAGTACCTTGGATTCCATTTCTCCCCATTGGTGGTTTCCTTTCCTATGTCAACAATATTCATTATTGGTTGTTATTCATAGGGTCTCTTTTATTCACTATTTACATATGGTGCACATGGGAGACGTACTTTGTGGTGTTCTTTTTAATATTTCATCAGAGTCCTTCCAAATATTTGGCCTTTTATTTCTCCTCTTGTTGGATGATGGGGGATTCCTTAATGCCCTTCTTCGGATGGATCTCTTCCTATCGACTTCAAAACATCTTGCTCTAGGATAGAGATCTAGAGTCATTATTAGTACCTTTGGTATTTCAGTCATCAGTGGGAGGTTCCCTTGATATTGACAGTGGGAATACATCAATGTCCCTTTATCGATAGATTCTACTAGGTGTTTGACATCAGATCTTCTATTCACACTTGTTATATATAAGAAGTAGTTGTATTTACTAGAGGTTGCATTCTATGTTGTACTAGAAAGCCTATTAATAGGAATACAATACTATACAGTGCACTTCTAGTGCCTTCAAGGCCATGTGAAATCATATCCATGGCAGTTGTTGAGGGTTTTCCAAGGAAATGAAGAGTGTGACTACCAATATGTGATAGTAGATAGGCTTAGAAAGATGTGTTTTTTGATCACTTGTACGAAGACCACCAAACAAAAAGAACATGTAAGATTATTCTTTGAAAGGATTTGGGTGCACTTTGGGATTCCAAGGATCATCATTTCTAATAGATATATTATATTCTTTATATTATTTTGGACTTGACCATGGAATAAATTGAATACTAAAATGAAGAGATCCACTACTTTTCACCCACACACTGATGGGTAGAGAAAGGTAGTGAATAGGACTTTGGTTCAACTTTTGATAGTTTACAATAAGAAGCATTCAAGGAATTGTGATGTGTTGACCACCTATTTAAAATAGGGGGCCAAATCCATGTGCCATGATGATATGTAGCTGATGGTGATACTAGTTTAAAAACTTTCTGGTTCTACAAGGCTTTTTTGGCTTCAGCATGTGTTTTTGTAATTGGAATTTCTGCTCCCTTGCATGGGAAAATAATTTAATGGGTTTGAATGGATCATATTTTAGGTCGGTTGCCTAGGAATTCATCCTTAGTGTATTGTCCCCAAGGCTGAGCCCTATTGTAAATCATGTCTATGAAGTATAAAGCTTTCATTATGAATTGTAATTATGTTTTATAGGATGGTGAGCCAAGTTTATATAAGTTGGTGGGCTTATGTGTTATTAGGCCGGAGAGCCTAAGTGTTAACGCGGGGAGCCTACTTTTGTATATGAAATCATGCATAACATTAATAAAAATATAAACACCACCACGTGTAGACCGACCACGATGAATGAGTGATGGGGGACTAAGCTTCCACATAGTGGGTAAGGGATTAGGGTGATGGAAGGTTGGAAAGAGAGGCTAAGTGTTGAGACTAGGGGATTAAGTCCTTGGGAATAATATTTTAATATTATTCCAAAATCCATGTGAAATGTGATGTTTTATCCTAAGTTCTTTGGAAGGACGAGTGACTTCCAAATGGGAAGGAACAAGCTTCATGGGTGACAAGTGTCAACCCAAGCACATGCAGTTAAAACCAGAGAAGTGAGCCATGTTGGGGGTTCCTCCTCCATTCAACCATCGATTGTCTGAACCGTGAATCTCGTGGCCTCTGTATTCGACCTCGGCATACCCTCACATAGCTTGGAAACTAGAAAACCGTAATGTTTTCCTGAGAATTCGAGGTATCAGTCATCTGAACCGTTTGAGTCTATGTTCGACCTCTGCGTTAATTCCTTGTCACACACCCTAAAACCACTGACAAACCCATGGATTGAGACGTGTCACCTGTGTACACTATGAGCCCAACCCATTCTCTCTTGCAGAGTTGAGACAGTACCCGAGCTATCTTTGGTTTGCTACCTTCTATTTTTCCTGAGTGGAATTGACCAGTTGTTGTTGTTGTTATCCTCACCTTGCAGAAATTGGGCTGAAACTGGTTGAAGAAGCAGGTTGTCAGGCTCGTGGTTGAAGAGGCAGGTTGTAAGGCCTATGAATAACTCCCTCCAGGTGAGAGAGTCTACTAGGAAGTGGTTTTCTCCCATAGATAGTCCAACACCATCTACGGATCTCTGAGACTTCCTAATCCAGCCTGTTGCCAAGACCCAGAGAGGGAGGTGAAGCACTGATGTATTGTTCTTGTGAAGGTGTATACTCTCGGGAAGAACAAGCATGTGGAGAATGAGAGTCTGTGAGTAGTGGGCATAAGAAGGCATCCTGGGAAGAATCCTTCTGGTTATTCTGTGCAATTTTCCCTGTAACCTCAACCTAGACTAGGATTCCTTTCTTGGGGTGGATCTTAGTCCCATCTCGGGGGTGACCCACTGCTGAGAGTGATGAATAGTGTGGTCTAAGGCTGGGAGGTTCGTGGGAGGCTTGAATGTGGTTGGTGGAATTACCAGTGTTTCAAAGATAAGTATCAACTTATGCTTAATATTATGCTTTGCATGGCTGTGATGCTTATATGTATCATGTATTCTATTGTGCATATGAATTGTTGTTAATGCCAGGGATTATTTATGTTAGCAGTAATATTTTTTTTACTCTGAGTTAAATGTGTTTAATTTGATTTAAATGCATGTTATTAATTAAGTATGAGAATGATGTTGTTCCGCATAGTAGCGTTTGCCCGACTAGTGGGGTGAAAGGTCGGGGAGTGTTATAGTTTGGTATCAGAGCCTAGTTTCAACGCTAAGCCTGGATGGGCCAGATAAGTTGTCTTTGGAGTGAGGTTTTGAGAAGAAATTGTGTCTGTAGGACTAATTTAAGACCTCATAATGTATCTAAAGGCCAAGGAGTTACTTGGCTGTGTTAAGAAGATTAGGAGGAGTAGCAGCGGATTAAACTGCAGTCGGCATGGTAATTGACCATGGAGAGAGAGAAATCCACACCAGAAGTGTTGGAGCCATTGGATTTGTTTGGGAGGAAAGGAGAACCCTCATGATTGTTAGATCTGGAGAACGTGCACAAGGAATAAAACCCTTTGGATTTGCACAGGAGTGTGGAAATCACGATACACGAAATCTTGAATTCGTCAAGACTGTCCATTGGAAAGGATGCATGGAGAGCGATCAACCTTTCACTGACTCATGAACTGAAAAGATCAAAGGGAAAGTTCATGAGAATTTGTGAAAACATGAATTCATGATTAGATCACAACCATTGATCAAGGAGAGATCTGGACCATTAATTTTCTAGGAATAATTTTGGCATTTCGTGAGTTCGACTGTCGGGAAAAGTGGATTGTCCTGATGCAAAAAATCCCGAAGCCCGAAATCACAAAATCCCAAAGCGTCGAAGTAGTTGGTCGAGTTGATGTCACTGAGATGGAAGTGTGCACATGGGTGTGTACCATGTGCCAATGGGTCGAAAATAAAAGTGAGCATGGTGGGACCTGATGATGTCACTGAAGGTAACGTGGACCTTCTCAAGTACACCGCATGTCACCACTATGGTTAGCGATAGATATGCTATGGGCCCAAGAGCAGAGAGGTCGGAAGTTCAAGAGTCGGGAGTTGGAGAGGGAAGCTAGTGCAATAACCTCTGGGACCAAAACCCTGAAACTCCGAAGCCCCAAAATCCAGAAATCCCAAAAACCTTGATGACGGAAAGGCCACAATGGATTTCATTCTTTGGAGGATGAGTAAATTTGGACCATTGATCTGCCCGATTTCATGAATTTAGTAATCAGAACTCCAAGAGATAGTTCTGTGTGCCTAAAAAAATTTTGAAGGCCGAAAATCCGGGTAGCACCTAGTGGTCTAGTGTTTGGTCATGACCAGTGATTTCATGGGTTAGGGACTAAGAAAGAGGGGGATATCATTTGAAATTTACAGAGACGAACAGAGCTAAGAAAATTCATGGAATCAAAATGTTTTCTTATTCGCATTGGTTTATGAATGTTGTAGTTTTATTAAGGGGTTAAGGCCTGACAAACTTTAGTTGACTGCATGTTGTGTGTGCATAGTTCAACGAGTGTCAGGACAACTGTGAATCGATGCTGAGTATAGAAATGGAAGAGGTATTGATTGCCTCCAATTCAGAGAATGAAAGAGAAGGAAGGGATGTCAACTTGAGAGTTGAAGGATTGAACTCCAATGAGCATGGAAAAGAGATGGATAAGGAAGGACATATGATGAAAATCATCGAAAGATTGTAGAGAGAAGCCCAGGATCACCGAGACGATAGCCGAAAGCTCATGAGGATCAAGGATTAGTAGGGTGAATTCAACTTAAAGATGTTGAATAACCTGGAAAGAATAGAAAGGAAATTGGAAAAGGAGAGTGACACAAGAAAAAAAGGGAGTCGTAGGACCCCTGAGAGAAAAAGAAGATCAAGGAGTGGTAGAAGACATTGTTGTCGCTCCCCAAAGCATTTTGATAAGGAAGCACATAATAGTTCAAGCCCATCTCCTACCAGAAAACATCGAAGATCTGGAGAGGATGAATTGAAAGGGGAGATGAACAATATTAAGCCTCCTACATTTGATGGAGAACATAAGAAGGAGGAAAATGCTGAAACATGGTTTATTGGCATGAGGAAATATTTCCAACTGTAGAATTATTCCTCTCATGCAAAAGGAAGAATTGCGATGTATCAACTAAAAGAAAAATCATCCATGTGGTGGGATCAACTTGTGCAGGTGCAGCACATTAGAGAGAAAGATATCACATGGAAATAATTCAAGAGGTATTTTGAGAGGAAATGCTTAACTAAAAGATAATATGACAGAAATATGAAGGAGTTCTTTGAACTCAAGATGGGCAACATGACCATTGATGAATATGAACGAAGGTTTTTGGAATTACTGAAGTATGTTCCATTCATCAAAGATGAGGCTGTCAAGATTCATAGGTATCTGAGTGGACTACCATCTCCCATTGGTGACAAGATTCAGTATGATGATCCTAAGACTATGGAAGAAACAATAAGAAGAGTGAAATTCTTATATGAACAACAAAGAGAAAATCCTACCTTTCAGAAGGCTTGGGATGACTAGAAGAAGTTTAAGAAAGAACAGAGGCAGAAGGGAAGAAAACCTCCCTTTTTCAGAAATATTCCTCAAGGACATCCATCATTTAGAGAGCCGAGAATGGTTGAAGTGGGAGAACAAAGACTAAGACAGATGCCCATTCAGTGTTGGGGTTGTAAAGATAACCACAAGTACATAGATTTTCCCCATAAAAATGGCAAAGCTAGAGTTTTCCATACTGTTGAACAAGCTGAAAAAGTGGAGGACATGGGCAATAGAATGCCAAGGATCTATGCGGCCTTGGACAACAAGCAAGTTGAATTTCAGTCACACATGATTGAAGTGGAAGGTATGATTAACTACCAACCATTTATTATTTTAATTGATTCAGGGTCTAGCCATAGTTATGTAGATCCTAGGGTGGTGGAAAGTTTGCATTTATCAAGAAGAAAACATGAAAAGTCTTGATTAGTGTAGTTGGCTACATGGACCAAGAAAAAAGTCACTGAGTTGGTTAAGTCTTGTTCGATGGACATGAAGGTATTGAGCATGAAGGCTGAATTAAATATTCTCCCATTAGGCTCTTATGACTGTTTAATTGGGATGGACTGGTTGGACCAGCACCATGCCCTCCTGGACTGTTGTAACAAAGAATTAACATGCCTAGATGAGGAGGGGAATTGGAAAATAGTCCAAGGGATTCCTAGAGATTTTACTGTTAGAAAAATCTCAGCAATGTAGCTGAAGAAGTGCTACAGAAAAGGTTGTCAATTATTTGCAGCCCATGTGGGGGAAGTGCCCAAGGATAAGGTGTTAAGTCTTGAGGATCATGAGGTACTTAAGGAGTTCAAAGATGTATTCCAGGAAGTACCTGGACTACCTCCGAAAAGGGATATCGATTTCTCTGTGAATTTGATTCCTGGAGCAGCTCCAGTGTCGAAAGCTCCATATAGAATGAGTACGCCAGAGATGAAAGAATTGCAATTGCAGCTTGAAGAGCTTCTAAAGAAGGGGTAAATTCACCTAAGCATGTCACCTTGGGGTGCCCCGGTCCTATTTGTGAATAAGAAGGATGGGACATTGAGGTTGTGCATTGATTTTAGACAGTTGAACAAAGTAACTGTCAAGAACAAGTATCCTCTGCCGAGGATTGATGATCTTTTCGATCAGTTGAAAGGTGCAAAAATATTTTTGAAGATAGATCTCAGATCGAGATATCACCAAGTAACAATAAAGGATGAATACATCAACAATACCACCTTTAGAACAAGGTATGGTCATTACGAGTTCACAGTGGTTCCATTTGGACTGTCCAATGCACCTGTTGTTTTTATGTGCTTGATGAATGGTGTATTCAGAGACTATCTAGATAAGTTTGTTATAGTCTTCCTAGATGAAATTTTGGTGTATTCCAAGTCAGAGGAAGAGCATGAACAACACCTAAGGATTGTGCTGCAAGTGTTGAGAGAACACCAATTGTATGCCAAGTTGATCAAATGCTCATTTTATCAAAGGAAGATCCATTACTTGGGGCACATTATTTCAGAAGAAGGGATCATCATGGATCTTGAGAAGGTTGAGGCCATCAGAGAATGGTCAACACCAAGGAATGTGGCAGAAGTTAGATCCTTTATGGGTCTAGTGGGATATTATAGAAGGTTTATCCCAGGGTTCTCAAAGATAGCTCACCCTATCACTTCCTTGCAAAGGAAGGAGAAAAAGTTTCAGTGGACTCAAGAGTGTAACAAAATTTTCCAGCGATTGAAGAAGTTTTTAACCAACGCTCCAATATTGGCAATTGCAGATCCAAATGTGGATTCTGTGGTGTGCACAGATGTGTGTAAGGAAGGGTTAGGAGGAGTTCTCAGTCAGAATGGATTTGTAATCTGTTATGAGTCCAGGAAGATAAAAGAGCACAAAAAGAATTATGCCACTCACGATTTGGAGTTGGCAGCAATCATTCACGCTCTGAGGAAATGGAGACATTACCTCATGGGAAGGAGATTTTAATTGAGAACAGACCACAATGGTATGAAATATTTGTTTGATCAGCTAACCTTAAATGCTAGACAAAGTAGGTGGCTGGAATTTCTGTGTGAATATGACTTTGGGATCAAGCATATTAAAGGAAAGGAGAATAAAGTTGTTGATGCACTCAGTAGGAGGGTGCATGAATTACATACTAAAACCATTAGCATGTATCAGACTGATATTAAAAGCAGAATTCTGGAGGCTGCAAATGTAGATCTACAGTACAGAGAATTGGTAGCCAAGCTACAATAGGGTAAGATGCCATAGAAGATGGAAATTTATAAATTGGATATAGATGGAATACTGTTGTACTAGAGCAAACTTTTTGTACCCAATGTCCAGTGCTTGAAAGAGATGATTTTGCAGGAGATGCATAATGTGCCTTATGCAAGGCACCCTGGATATCAAAAAATAGTAGCAGCGGTCAAGAGCCATCACTTTTGGTTGGGCATGAAGAGAGAGATCGCTGAATACATCGCCAGATGTATGGAGTGTCAGAAAGTTAAAGTTGAGCATGGGAACCTAGCAGGATTGCTGCAACCTTTACCCATTCCTGAGTGGAATTGGGAAGTAGTGATAATGGATTTTATTACAGGATTTCCCATAAAAACCAAGCTGCATGATTCGATCATGGTGGTGGTGGGCATGCTTACAAAATCTGCCCATTTTATTCCACTGAAAACTACTCACAAGGCAACAGATGTTGCTAATATTTTCCTAAAGGAAGTGGCACGATTGCACAGAATTCGTAAAATGATTATGTCTAACAGAGACCCAAAATTCACCTTGAATTTCTGGAAATGATTGTTTAAAGGATTCGAAACGAATCTGAACTTTAGTATAGCTTATCATCCTGAGTCTGATGGACAGACAGAGAGGGTGAATCGAGTAATAGAAGACATATTGAGAATGTATGTGATGGACAAACCATCAAGATGGGAAGACTACCTACACTTGGTAAAATTTGCCTACAACAATGGGTATCATGCATCGTTGAAGATGAGCCCATTTGAATCACTTTATGGAAGAAAGTTCAATACTCTAGTGAGATGGGATAATCCAGCTGATAGAGTAGTAGTTGGGTCAGAGTTGCTCAAGGAGATGGAAGACCAAATGATAAAAATTAAGAAGAATTTGAAAGCTTCCCAGGATAGGCAGAAAATTTATGCTGATAAGAACATAACCCACAGAGAGTTCAAAGTGGGTGATCATGTTTTCCTGAAAGTGAAATCTAACAGGAGTTCTCTGAAGCTGGGAAGTTGCGCCAAGTTGGCAGCCAGATTTTGTGGGTCATTTGAAATCCTATAAAGGATTGGGCCAATTGCATATATGCTTGCATTACCAGCATCTATGACTGTACATAATGTGTTTCATGTTTCATTTCTTAAGAAATATATACCAGATGCTAATCATGTTATCGATTGGAATGTGATTCAGGTGGAACAAGAAGGTGTCCTGCAACTGCATCCTGTGCACATATTGGACAGGAAAAACAAACAGCTCTGGAATTGAGCTATAGGGATTGTAAAGGTCCAGTGGACCTAGTACGGTCCTGAGGATGCGACATGGGAGAATGAAGATGTTATGCGGGTAGAGTACCCGCATCTTTTTGAAAATTTTGAAAATCTTGCAGATGCAGTGTAAAGTTGCATCGAGGACAGTGCAAAAATAAGGGGAGGGGATTGTAATGTCCCCAAGGCCAAGCCCTGTTGTAAATCATGTCTATGAAGTGTAAATCTTGGATTATGAATTGTAATTATCTTTTATAGGCTGGTGAGCCAAGTTTATATAACCTGGTGGGATTATGTGTTATTAGGCTGGAGAGCCTAACTGTTAAGGCCGAGAGCCTGTTTTTGTATATGTAATCATGCAGAACATTAATAAAAATATAAACACCGCTGCGTGCAGACCAACCACGATGAATGAGTGATGGGGGACTAAGCTTCCACAGAGTGGGTAAGGGATTGGGGGGCTGGAAGGATGGAAAGAGAGGCTAAGTGTTGAGCCTAGGGGCTTGTTGGAAGCCATTTTGCACTTTTATATTTCCCTTATAAGATGCCCACATAAGGGTTTTGAACCCTCAATACTCATCGCAATTCTTTAAAACAAAATGACGCTATTATTTTGTGCATTCACACACCTGCCTTTTGTTTTCATTTTCATGACTGCAAGCGTGAAAACCTTGAGTTAGGATTCATGTCGATCACGTTAAAATTGTCACTGGATTGTTACGAATACTCTTGCTCATGTGGTCATTTCACCTCTGACTCAACAATGGTCATACAGTTAGCAAGACACCAAGCCTTGATTCACTTTGCATTTGACTTTTGTTAATATGACTTCATTTTATAAGTTTGTGATGCAATGATATTATGGTGATTGTGATTGAGTCCTTGATACAATGATGGTATGATATTCTATTGTCTTTGATCAAATTCCTTGGTCCAATGGTTTCATGAGAACACATTAACATTGTGATTAAACCCATGATGCAATGGTCGATGTAGTGGTTTCTTTGTTCATACACATACTACTGTTGATTTAACATACAGACCAATTGTCGGTTACGAACACTATAAGTTTTCAAATAGTAATTGGATATTTGGTCATAATATTTTGGTTATGTATGTTATGGCTTTCATGAGTATATGATTAATCCGTTTGATATTTGGATGGTGATGTGAATGATTTGAACAACCAAAGAACCGTCGATTGTACCTATCAAAATCAATGTTTTTCATGGTTTTATTTCATTCCACCACCCTCGCACACTTAGGCATTAATGCCTACCTTGTATCTCGGGCTACCTCTGTTGGTTTCGGGGAAACCTGTGAGCTTTCGGTTCTACGTATACCCTGTCTAACCCCTTATCTGTTTACCCTACTCACTGTGTTCTCTCTCCTATGGCACCTGTAGTGTGCATAGAACCTAATGGAATCCAAACACTGCTGCTATTTGACAACGCTCGTGAAGACCTGGAGAATAGTGGCTGGTTAGTTTTTATCCAAAAATTTGAGGGTTTCAACCTCGCGGTCGCCCAACAGTTTTCCCTCACATTCGATGGATGTAGGGCCAAGGTCGGGGACATCCAGCTTGAACTGGACGAAGAATTC
>ML797670.1:79850-90422 GCA_009831015.1 Picea engelmannii
AAATTATGGTCACTACAAGAATCATTGTCCTGAGCTAAAGAAAAGGAAGGAGAAACACGAATCATCAATTTCCAAAGAAAAGGAACCTACAAAGAAGACTAAGCAAGATGGAAGAGACTTCTTCTTCTAAAAGGTAACAACACTCTTCTTATTTCTTGTACATATCTTGTTTGCATCATCTTTGTACATATCTTGTATATCCATCTCTTGGAAGATAATGTATTTCAAGAAGAAATATACCTATGGAAGAACAAATGAGATGAAAATGGATATCATTAGATACTACACATGAAAGGATGAAATACAAATCATGTGGAAGCTATTAATCCGAATCAATCATGAAGAGACTTAGAAGAAGCAAAGATAGAAGAAGTTAGCAATCGAAAGGAAATTGGAAAAATACTTATGACTTTTTGTAGAAGACAACAAGATGGAAGCATGGACTCTGTTAGATAGAGGGAGCCGATTATATGCACTCTTACATGAAGCAAGGGTTAGGAGGGAGCTAATCCTCTGATCCATTGAAGATGATGAAGTATATATCCATGGTAGTAACCATGAAAGACAGTATGTGTTCAGTTCAAGAAGTCTTCCTTGAAGAGAAGCCTTAAGTATCCCCGGTTGTCCATCCAGATTTATGACCCTATGATGAAAGGAAGAAGTGGAATCTCTAGGGCATGGAATCTATAAGAAACTCCATGGACCCAAGAGCTAAAGAAAAACATGAATAAGAACATGAATATTCCAAGAAAGAAAGAGAAATCAGAACAACCAGTCATTGTATCAAGAATCACAAGATTACCAGCTTGATATGAACTCACTAAAAGAAATCAAGAAGAAGAATTGAAAGTCATGATAAAGAATAGTGTATGGAAGACTTATGAATGAAAGCATTGCGAGACCTAGAACTAGAGGTTTTCCCAGATGGAGGGAGAAGACTATGATGATTACTTGTTCCAGTAAGCCAGACTTATCTCCACACGAGTCATTATATCATTTGCAACATCCATGAGTTGGAGTTCTACATCAGATGAATACAAAGAATGTTCTCCAAAGAAATTGAATAAAGAGCGTATGAAGAGAAATCTCAAGACTTTGAGGCATACCAGAAAAAGACCCTTGCATGCAGATAAGAAGAATATAACTTGGTGGAGAACCTCCAGTGCACAACAGAAGCGTGGTGAAGATTTCCTATAACATCAAGATGATTACTCAGTAGATCAGATCTCATGATGACAGAAGAAGTGCAACATGGATATGTTCCAGTTTTCCAAACATGATATACTCTATTATTCAAATCTACATGAAGCATTCACAGTGTTACAGACTAAAGTACATTTGAATTCAAGCATTACATTATCCATAATGAAGTCCAGAAAGGAGAAAATGGTTCTCCAATACATATCTCCATAGATGAGCAGATAAGCAGACATTTTGGAAAATCTTCTATCTAAGATGAAACAGTTTGTGTACTCAATATGGAGCTTGTGGAAAAAACTTCCTTATTGAAAAAGGAAGAAATGACTCCCAGGTTGGGAGGGAGCACTGAAAAATATTATTGAAGACATTCATTGAAAAATAGTCCATCTTGGACAGATGCTTTCCTGTTTGGAAAGTGGATTGATATTTCTGACGGACAGTGACTTCCCATTGTGGTTAGCATGGGAACTAGTCCGATTGTTGATGTATCATAGACAACAACTTCCCATTGTGGTTAACATGGGGAGTGGTCTAGGGCATTCTCTCTTCTTGAGGGTTACTCAAGAAGACTAGCCCGCCTCGCCGGACAATGATTTCTCATTGTGGTTAACATGAGGAATGGTCAGTTTTGGAGGTTGATGCAGGACATTCTTTTCCTCTTATGGTTAATAGAGAAAATGGTCTGGACATTCATTCCTTAGGGTTTATACATTCTCTCCAGGGTGCACTTTGATTAGTGTAGGAGGAATGGCCCAAGGTGGGGAATGATCCAGGCTCAACAATCAGGGACATACATTCCTTAGGGTTTATACATTCTCTCCAGGGTGCACTTTGATTAGTGTAGGAGGAATGGCCCAAGGTGGGGAATGGTCCAGGTTCAACATTCCTTAGGGTTATACATTCTCTCCAGGGTGCACTTTGATTAGTGTAGGAAGAATGGCCCAGGGTGGGGAATGGTCCAGGTTCATAAGACAAGATAGTTATTCTTCCTTGCTTGAGAAGAATAGTCCAGATATCTCAGTGTTCTACTCTGAGGGCAGATATTCTTTTAGATCTCACAGATGTGAGTGAAAGATTGGCCCAAATGATTCAGTTTATATCATAACATTGTTTCTGTGTAGGTTGCTATCAGATGTTTGTTATGAAGACTGTATGACAATAGATGTAGACTACTGTGGTGGATATGTTCCACTGTTTGTGAGGCAGATATTCTTTCAGAGCTCACAGATGTGAGTGAAAGATTGGTCCGGATGATTCAGTTTATATCATAACATTGTTTCTGTGCAGGTTTCTATTAGATGTTTGTTATGAAGAATGTATGACAGTAGATGAAGACTACTATGGTGGATATGTTCCACTGTTTGTGACTATACGTTGTTGATCAAGTACTTGTGTGTTACTTGGTGTGGTAGTGTACCACTGGATTGTAGTTATATACTACTATCAATAGACACAGTTGTGTTCTATATTTGTTCTAATTTCCTTGAAAACTAACATCAATTTATTAGACATAATCATCATCCATACGAATGATGAACAAAGATTTTCCAGACAGAAAATAGTTCAGAGAATTTACTCTTCTAGATTATAAGAATGAATCTTGTATCACTCTATGGTGTGAGTGACTTATCCAACATCATGTATGATTACTCAGATGAAGTATGGTTTCAAGAGATGATGCAGCTGATGGTGATGGTGATGCTCATGATCTAGTCATGAGATAGTCTAAACGACTATGTTGATGCTAACGGGTAAATGGTATGTTTTGGTGCTCAAGACAATTACCTGTAATACCTCCCTAGCTAGGAGGGAGTGTTAATATTATGGTAGTTGCGGGAGGTATTTACCTCCATGTGTAAACCTGACAAGAATAGAAGACTCCATAAAGTAAGAGAAAACCCTAATGAGTTGGCTAATAACCCTAGAAGTCTTTTCGACTCAAGAAGATAATTTATATTAGGTTATTAGCGTCCAAGAGAAGAAGTTGACTAGAAATAATAATAATATACTGAACAAACATGTACCCAGAAGGAGAAGTCATCCCCAACAAATCTGGCAAAGCCACTATAAATACAGGGCACCAGTTCTCATTTGACACATCTCAGAATTGCAGAGCAACAGTTGGTGCGCACTGCAGTTCCTAGTTTGGTGTGCACATGTGGAGGAGAGATACAGGTGCAGCTGCTACAAAAACCAGTTTTCAGTGTTGGCTTGGACTATCTCTTGGCTAGGGTTTGGACTATCTGATCAACTATTGTTGGTGCGCTATCCTTGGAGGAAGATGCGCTACACTTTGTTTGGCTATATAGCCTACGATTTGCTTCCAGAGTAATTCTCAGTCAAGGTTAAGGTGCTCAGAGGGAGGCTTCGGCCTATGGTTGGGTGACGAGGGTATCGTCAATGGTAAAATGAGCACAATATTCTATATTCTAACACCATGATGATATGTACCTGATGGTGCTACTAGTTTGAATGCTTTATGGTTCTACAAGGCTTTTTTGGCTTCAACACGTATTTTTGTAATTGGAATTTCCGCTCCCCAGCATGGGAAAATAATGTAATGGGTATGGATGTTTCATAGTTTGGGTCAGTTTCCTAGGAATTCATCAGTATAGGAGTTCCTTTCATCGAGTGTTTTTTTTCCTCAGGTTATTAATTCAACCTAACCAACCTTATTAATTTCCCTTAAGTTTTTCACTCCCACAATAATCCTCCAAAGTGGTGAAAGGCACTCTAATGGTTGAGCCCTGTGGTAGACAGTGTCTAGAAATATTGTACATGACCATGCTAGACATATTCTAGAGTCTTGCAGAATTTTGTCGAGTCTATACAACTTTTTTTAATTTTTTAAAATTACTCATTTAATGGTAATTTTAATTAATTTTTGATAAAAATATGTAAAAAATGGATCATTAGGATTTTGATAGGGGTATCTGTACTCAAAATAAATGGAATTAGACCCCCTACACCATTGGAGAAATTTCCATCTCAATTGGACAAGTTTTTCTAGGTGTTTGTCCATGAGGGGTCTGAGTCAGTCTAAGACAACAATTTAATTGTTGGAATTGACAAAGTCAAACTTGTAATTTTTTTGTAATTTGAGAAAATTAAGTGGAGAAAGAGTGGGAGAAATTACCCAAACATTTTCCTAATATTTCCTAACCCTTTCCCAACCATCACCTCAACCCCTCACTTAGTCATTAAGCCAAAACATCTTCTTTCCCTAGTGAAGTACGCCCCGCTTCTAGAAAATCTCCAAAAAACCAAAAAATAAATAAAATAATTAAGGGAGACTCTTCCTCTTCCTTGGTGCGCCTCTCTAGTCATCCAACTCACTCATTTTACTTTTCAAACCCTTCCAACTCATGCTAACTCATTTTACAAAACCCTAACTTCTCCCGAACCCTAAAAGTGTGCCCTCATTGAGATGCTCAATAACTCTTAATTGATGGACACTTGGAGAGAATCCAAGAGGGGTAACTCTTGGCTCCCAAGTAAAAATAAGAGCCTCCCCTCCCTCATTTCACACATCTACTCTTGGTATTACTAATATGCCAAAATCTCTCTTCTCCCAATCTTTGGTCTCTCTCTTTCTTGCTCTTGTTCTTCTCTCAAGCTTGTGGCAAGTATTTTCCCAAGCTTGCTATTTAATAAAAGAAATATTTGGAGGATCCATGGTGTTGAGAGTCTTCTTGTTGCCATCTTGCTACATATGAGGTGATCTTGTTCTTGTTTATTTTTCTTGTGTATGCTTAGCTTATAGATCTAGAGTAAGAACTCCAAGTAAAGTATTTTTCTTGAATAGATTTGTGGTAGTATTATCATAGATCTAGTGAAGTGTTTATTTGGGTATTGAAAAGTATTCCGTTTTACCATCTAGATCTACTCACATCCTATCTATTTTTGTATCTTTTCTCATAATATTTGCAGGTTTCCTAAGGGTTTGGAGTGAAGATTTCACATTTGGAAATCTTTCTTTTCACCCACTTAAACCCTCTAAAAATTTGTGTTTCGTATTTTTTTTTTCTATTATATACTTCTTTGGACATTATAACATACTTGGATAGAGTTTTTAAAAATATTTTACTTGCTGAAATTTACACAGAAAATTTATGGTTGTTACAACAGAAAATTTCACAAGTTTTTGTCACTTTTTGCAGCATTTCCAACAAGTTTTGTTTGCTGATTTTTTTGCAGGTTGGTGACATTTGGGGCATCTACAAGTCAAATATCAGCCTCCCAAAATTGGGTAACACATAACCTCTTCTTTTCTTCTCATTCTCACATATTTAGCAAGCTTAAAGGGCTTGCATTCCTCTCTTGTAATTAATTTCTTAATTTTCTTTATTTTTTCCTACACCTTGGAGTGAGATTGGCTAAGCCAACCCCCAAAATTGTAAGGCTAGGTTAACATTTGGTTATTGCTTCTTTTATATGCTTAATGGTTTAAAATAATCTAGATCTAGAAATAACAACCTAATGCTAGCTTAGGCCCATGGAGGCATAACTAATCTACATTGCTTATCTTGTTGTTTCTTTTCTTTGCAAGTCATTTTCATTTAAGTTATTTTCTCTTAACTTAATAATATTTAAAGTACTATCCTTTATGTCTTTCAATTTACTTTATTTAAGCATTGTATAATCCTGTAATATCTTATTTCAAGCAATTTTGTTTTTTTGTTAGTTTGTCTGTGACATGTGGGACTAACCTGTGACTAAGAAACCACGACTCAAGGGCATCTAAGACATCAAAATCACCTAGGGATCACACCCAGCCTGAGCCACACCAACCCTTAACATGGCTGGCTTTTTTGTCCCTGTAGGTTTCGAACTGATGACTTTAACATCACAGAGTTCCTTAACATCACACTCTGTCACCGACTGTCCTACACCTCGAGGAATTCAAATTTGAAGTACATAGGGGTGGGCTTTGATCCACTTATGTGTGCATGGATCACGATACCATTTAATATAGTATCTATGGGTGCAACCACACGTTTGACCACTACCTCAAGGTGCCCCCATGGCTTCAGGCTAGGCCCTCACGAGAATTGAACCTTGCCCAATGGTGAAAAAATTCTCACGTTCCACCATTGGGTCCAACCCCTTTGGGCTTCAAAAAATTGAAGGACATGGGGGTGGGCTTTGATCCACTTATGTGTGCACAGGTCACGATATCATTTTTAATATAATATCTCTAGGTGCAACCACACATTCGACCACTATCCCAAGGTGCCCCCATGGCTTCAGGTTAGGCCCTCACAAGAATTGAACCTTTCCCAATGGTGAAAAACTCCTCTCTTTCCACCATTGGATCCAACCCCTTTGGGCTTGTTTCAAGCATTTTAAGTTTCCTTGCAATTTCCATTTAAGTACTTTAATTTTTCAAGTCTTAATCTCTCAAGTACTTTCCTTTTGCAAGAACACTTTCTTTAAAGAACTACATTGTAATCACTTGCAACTAATCTAATTTCAACTTAATTCACTTAAACTCAATTTACTTTTAAAGCCTAAAATTTATCTAGCTTAATAGGTCACCAACCATTGTCTCAACATTTCCAACAAAAAGGAAATGTAAGGAAGAAGTGGGGGGTGGTAGATCGGGGACGGTCTCACGACACTTGGTGTCCTCCCTGTGGAGTACTTATTTTCCTGGATTGACATGTGGAGCTAGGGTCTGGCCTTGTTTGCCTCACTTATTGAGCACCCAACAATTCATTTGGTAGAAGCGGGGAGAGTTATTGGGTTGTCACTTAGTCTAGGATATACACTTCACCTTAATAACTTAATCAATCATAATCAATCCACTTAACCTTGAGTAATCTACATTGATACATCTTTATGGTTTATGCTTAAGCTACATATTGCAAGCACTTCACTTTAACATCTATATGCAACTTTACTTTAAGCATTTGTGGGTTTGACTAAGTGAACTAAAATTGTGCTTCAGCCCTTGGAGGCCTCATTTCAATGTTTAATTTTGAGCTTAAGTTGTATTTTCATGTGATTGATCTCCTCCCTTGAAGTTGTGCATCCCTTGGAGGCTTCTTCATTGCTTGGAGCTTCTGGTTGTACATGTCGGTGAAACTTCTCCTTGAGTTTCTTATCCTTTGGAGGCAATTGTTTTTGGGATAGTTGGCTTGATGTGTTATGGTTCACTTTATCTTTGAGAAATATCTTCTTAACCTGCACATTCAACTTCATTTCAACATTAGTGGCTAGTTAGCTGCTTTGTATCTTTCTTTGTCCATTATTGTATCATTGTATTATCATTGTTGTATCTCTTAGATTATTTAACTTTGTATATAGTTGTAAATCTTGTATCTAGTAATTCATCTTGTAATCTAATTGTAATCTTTTGTAAAACATAACCCTTTAACTTAGTTGACCCCATTACCCAACCTTAGGCACTAGTTTTAGTTGACCTAGGAAAAGGTTTTCTTTTGCATTGAAAGTTTACATTTGGATTGTTAACTCTCATATAGGATAGATCCCCCTAGACCTTCTAACCAATTAAAATTAAATCATAGACATAATCTAATAAATCACATAATAACTAGGGTCTACCTGCCTTGGCTTCCCTAGGAGTAATCCTAGACAGAAGGAGTTCAAGTTGAGGTGATAGTGGGATTGAACTTAGACATTGTGTCTTCAAGGACACACTAAGTGGATTGAGACTTAGTCCATGTTTGCAAGTGTGTATAAGGACGACAACATATTATACAATCATCGAAAATGTGATATATATATATATATATATATATATATATATAATTCTCATAATAGAGTTATCCACACTTCTATTGGTAAGTCTCATTTTTAAATTTGTTTTTGATATTTTCCACCGTCATCATTAGATATTATATATGGACAACCTTAAGCAAGGGAATCAACCTCAAGTGATGCATTGAAGGAAAAAAAGTTCATAAACAGGGGTTGAGGCCTCAAATAGTGCCATGTTTGTACACTTGGAGACCCCTGAAATTTAAAATGAACCTTGTCAACTAGATTTCACTCTCCATTGACCTTGTTATATTTTTCTTGATTGACGATTGTAAGTATTTAGTTGAAATATTTGAAAGGGAAGTCATATACAATCATGTGATCATGTTAGTTTCATGTTAAAAGGAATCTTAGGCCATGAATGTTTTTAATGTTTTACTTATTTTACTTTATTTGTGTGCTTTGATCTATTTGACCAAAGATATTTAAATTTTTGTAGGAACACTTGCGGCCTCCTCATGAGATTAAGAATCATGAATATCTTATCATCACAAGATCAATGTAGAGACAAGCTTATGGTAGTGACGAGCATGAACATACAATCACCAACTGACACATATGCATTAAGTACGTTGTGAGGCATACATGCATAAATTAAAAGTAAATATATCTTGATGATGTTGGGTTGTGATTGACAATGCAATGACATATGTTAGAAATCTTATATAGTTGCACATCGAGTTTGGTGGATGTCCATTCCTAAAGAAGACTCATACATCCTTTTGTGCACATGTGACACAAGTTGGCCAAATGAGGTAGAAAGAGTAATATCATTTAAATTTGGAGCCAAAATTGTTGACATTTTTCTACATGCAACATCACAATGCCATTCTAACACAACATGCAATGTTGAGTAAGAGGGTTGGGTGATTTAGTGCCCAAAGGTCTAATGGGATAATTTGTTAATATGGGCTAATGAAAGGATAAATGTGGTCATAATAAATGTGTATGTTGTCTTTCCCCATATAAGGTCATTAAAGTCATAATCAATGGCAAGTATTTTAGTGAATTTCGAGATGGTTCAACAAATTTCACCTTGTTTCCCTCTAGGTGTGTTGGACACCCGTAAACCATTTTCACTGATTAAAATTAGTTATATTCTAGGACATCATTCTAACTTCAATTATTAGATTGAAATCCTATATAAAAAATAAGAAACACATGAAGATAAAATTCAGTTTAAAAAAATATTGTTCCAAATGAACCTCTGCATTTCAATTAAAAAATAATTTTACACATATAATATATGTCTAGTGGAAATGCAATTTTCAATACTAAAAGATGATACATGTTGGTTTTATATTTCTATGAATCCAATGTAATTGAATGAGGTTTTGAGGCTCATGGGTATGTAAACACATGTTAATAAAAACTCAATCAATGATGCCAACATGAATTAACTAATTATGAAACCTATGATTTAGATGTCAATCGGTGTCCAACTAATTATGAAACCTATGATTTAAATGTCAATGGGTTTCCAATAAATCTTTGGAAATCCTTATGTTTTGTAATGACCCTTTACTTATTAATATGAATAATTTCATAAATAATCCTAAAAATTAGCTAAATTATAATTAATTATTATATAACCTTAATTAATTATATGTTATTAATTAATTATTTTGACTATGATTAGCTTAAGTATGATTAACTCTTTAATTAAGGGTTAATGAATGATTAATTATTAAGTGAGTCATTAATTGATTAAGTCTTAAATGAATGGTTAAAATAAAATATAATAGGGTTACGTATCCCATAGGGGGATAACGTAACCAACACGTAAAAGGGGAAACATTTAAATAATGGATAAGGTTATTAATAAGGGATAAGGCAATTACGAAGGGGATAAGAGTAATAAAGAGTTTGGTGGGGGAAATGAATGGGCGAGGGCGGTGAAGGAGGAATAAGGGAGGTGGAGAAGGACTATGAGGGGAGATTGATTTTCATGCATTCTACGGGAGAGGAGATTTTGGAGCATTGGGACAGAGTTAGTTAACAGTGGGATTTACAGTGCACCGAGGCTGAGGAGGTTTTGGGCTCGGAGGGCTAGGACGTCCATTGATGTCCTAGGGCTAGGCGTACTAGTCGGTAGGGTGGCTGGTTTTGGGGTGTCCTAAGGAGCAGGTTCAAGCGAAGGTTCAAGAGAAGGGAGCAAGCGGCTGCAGATAGCATCAGAGTGAGGTATGTAAATTCAAAGTCATGAATGGTTTACTTAGAATTATTACTTACTGCCGAATACAGCGTAAGTGTTGAGATAAATTGTAAATTATGAAAAGTTACTTCTTGTAGAGCTTATAGAAATTAGAAATTAAGTAATTAGTTAGAAATATAATGTAAATTCAAAAATCGGGTTACTACATCTGGTATCAGAGCCATAGGTTAGAAATCTGAGCCTAAAAGGGCCAAAACTCCAAGTCCAAATTGCTTTCTCTCAACCTGCAAACAACTCCAAGCCCTAGCTCCAGTCCCGCCTGCAAACCAAACGCACTATCAAATGAACATATTAACAAATCTAATTATATATATATATATAAATGAAATAGGAATTGATCATCAATATATATATATCATCAATATTGATCATAA
>ML797670.1:101585-116331 GCA_009831015.1 Picea engelmannii
GCTCATCTCTGAAAAAAACTAGTGACCAACACTAAGGAGCTGGAAAACTATCAAATGAGAACATCCTACACAAGAAAAAAATAAAAATAAAAAAATGTCACACTCCAAACTAGAGAAACCTTGTAAAATAGAAAATGTCTATATGGGTTTGAGTACCAGCCATTGCTCTGTCCCAAGAAAAGTATGTAATTCATCCTTCGGCCTTCTCGTTAAAGCTTGTTTTGACAAGAAATCTGCTTCTTCATTTGACTTTCTAAATATATGATGAAAACTAGTACCTTTGAAGGTGATAATCAGATTCATTAGTCTTTATTTCCAACCTTCGATATTGTTGACTTGGAGTTTTCCTTGCCATTTGATTATTACTTTAAAGTCTCCTACGACTTGTATGTAATGGATGTTCAATACTTTCGCAATAGTAAGAAAAGCCCAAGCACCTAGTGACTCAACTTTGACATTTGTTCCAACACCTTCATTAAAAAACTATCTATAAACCTGCTCATTAGTGTGTTTGATGACACCCCAAGCCACAAATTGATCCCATCGATTGATACTCCATCAAATAATGGCAATGCATAGCCACTAATCCTCAGGATCGGATTCTGCCTGAGCTATTAACAACTTGTTATACTGGTAGTTATACAATCCAGATCCATTATACAATGAGATTTATTATAGGATTGAGGTGTACCTGTTTTTCATCGTGCATTTTCATGATAAATTCAAGATTGTAGTGAGACAGATCAGTGTCACCTTGTGCGTGAGACTGTTGCTGTGCGTTGTCTCTTTTTCTATTTAGTTTATCTAAACTGTTCGGAAAAACTTGTATTTATCTAAATTCGATAAAGAAAAATATATATATATATTTAACATAATTTTAAGATTTTTAAATTTTCGGATAGCATTAAAGACCCTAAAACTATGCCAAAAAAATAAACCACTTAAAATAACCTTTACACTCAGTATCTTTGTCCTTGTTCACTCAGTAGCTTTGTCCGTGTTCTGATTCAAGTACGCCACGGACACTGCCGCATAAGTTCTAACTTCTACCGTTTTGGACCCTGCTTTCCTCTTGCAAAATTACCATTGTTTTCTCGAAGTCTTAGTCTTCCTGCGAACCCAATTATTTTAAGATATTTTCCTCGACTGCAGGTTTTTGCTGCATGAAACCAATGGGAACCTTAACGTGTACAGAAGTTTCCTCTCGCTGCCTTTGTCTTTTCCGTGAAGCCGTCGGAGCCAAATTCAAAACGAAACAATAAGTTTTTGATTCGCCGACATCCTGTGCCTAGATTAAAAGCCGGCATATTATGCCTAAATTAAAGTAAATCAATTCAAAGTCCAGCAAAGTAATCTTTTCATTTTACTATTCGTCCAATAGATATATAAATAAAAGAGCACAGCGAATTCCCATAATAAATAACAAATTTGTATGTTCACTATTGAGAGTAGCTAGGATTATATACAGTTTTAGGATATATTAATAAATTAAATTTAAAAAAAAACATTTAATGAAAATTAAAAATATTTATTTAATTATTTATTATAATAATAAAATATTAAAAAAAACATAATTATAACAATATATAGTAAATTGAATCAAGAATATAAGTATATATATGTTCTTAACTATTAGGCCCACTCAAGCTGTATTAATTTGGTTTATGTCATAATCAAATCAAATAAGAAAAGAGGGGAGACAAATTAAATAAAAACCAATAGATCCATCTTAAACCTTGATATATCATTTTTTTTAAGTTTTATATTTTTTAATTAATTAATATAAATGAATCAATACTTGATATGGAATGAAATGATAAAAAAAATTACACCTTAAATTTGATCCCTTTGAGTGTTTGATAGATGAAGGTTTAAGATGTTGATAATATTTTTTGAACCAAACTATTTTAAACTAGTTTGGTTTGTAAGGTCTAAAAAAGATAGAGTCAACAATAAAGTAAACTAATTTGGTTTGTAAGGTCTAAAAAAGATAGAGTGAACAATAAAGTAAACTAGTTTGGTTTGTAAGATCTAATAAAGATATAATGAACAATAAAGTATTGAGCTTAAGTTGGTTGGCTTGGTTTACTATTTCTATAGAATGAATCTTCTAAGTTTCATAGATTGCAGATTCTTTTTTATCAAGAAGTTTTTAGAAGAGTCCATCTAGAGAATTTGTTATGCAACTCATGTAGTTAGTTCTTAGCTTAGACATCATCATTACATAATAAAAATATGAGCATATGGTGTGATAATAAAGTAAGAGAATTTTTTCCCTTCCCATTAGGATTCAAATCTCATCGAGGTTTGTTCTAACATGAAATCGAGGTTAGGGAGTGAGTTGTGGTGGTTTAAATCCCATCTAAGAACATATGTGAGGTGCATGTAAGGGTGTATACCCATTGATATCTTGTGGATGCACCACTCACTTAAGTGCTTGAGGGTGGAATGAATTGTTTCCAAACATTAAGCCCCAAGGGTTAACTTAGTCACTTGAACTATTTTCCGAAGGCATATTGTCAATAGACAGTCATAGGTTGTAAGTTTAATTGAATCCCTCGAGGTCACCAATCGATATTGTGGCTGGGAGTTGAATCACTTTCAATCTAGATATTTCAAGGGAGGAGGGGGAACCTTCAAATTTTCTCTTAGAATATATATATATATATATATATATATATATATATATATATATATATATATATATATATATATATATATATATTGGTGGGATAGATTAACTGGCTGAGTTCTTTGGGATTCATGTAGGGTGCCTTAGGGTCAATACTCTGTGTTAGTTGTCTCTATTGTGTGTGTGTGTGTGTAGCTTAGTGGGATAACTTAAGTGGTCGAGTGCTTTGAGCTTCATGCAGGAAGCCTTCATGTCGATACCCTAGGTTAGTTGTCTCCATTGCATCCCCAAATCGATGTCCATAATGGGTATAGGTCAAGTGAAAGAATCAACGTCTATGAGTTTACATGGGGTATCATCCACAAATGTAGGAAACGCTCAAGTGTTTCCATGTGATGTGTGTGTGTGTGTGTTCAAGGATCATCTCACAAGGAAACATGTGGGAACATCCCCACATTGGTGGATGGTATACATACATACATCCATATATTGTATTGAGATATGCAAGGTGTTATCCATAGTGCACTATCTATGTAAGGTTAATAAACTAAAATGAAATAAAAATTAAGATTCTTAATTTATTTTAACTTGGATCTTTTAAGCAATGAAAGTTTTGTGCCTCGGTCTTTTTTTATCCCTCTTGGTGCTTAATATATTTGAGTTAAGATGAATCTAGGTTGATTTTCTTTATCATGTCAAGTAATCAAAGGGGTGTTATTGCACCAAGATGTGCATTCTATAGCTCGATATAAAGCAGATGTGTAACGCTCATTCCTAACCATGAATTGGCACATTAATGTTGATTTCAAAAATAACTTACAAATTATTGAACTCAAAAACAACTTACAAATTATTGAGCTCAATATAGCTTAGAAAAAAACGTGTTAGTAAAAATGATAATAATTGTTGATGATTGATTGTTTTTCAAATCCCACTTTAATGTGTTGATGTGACATATGACATATTTTAGCATCATTGCAAAGTGGAATTGGATAGAAACACTAACACCTTTGATTTAAATTTGAAAATATAAGTATTTAATAAAAGGAAAACAACATTGTATAACTTTACAAAGAATTGGTATAAAGATTCTCTTATTAGATGATATATATATATGACATGTTAGATGTCATTGTTAAAAATAAAGAAATTATATATTCAATGAAATAATGTATAGAGATGATCTTATTATATGATATGTATGATGTGTTATATTTCATTATTAAAAAAGTAAAGAAATTGTGCATCCAAGGAAATAAGGTCAAATTTTAACTAACTAAGCTAAAAAACAAAAGAAATAATGACAAACTCTAATTAGTAAAGCTAAAAAATAAAGGAAAAAATAAATATCTATTTTAAACATCAACAAAGAAATATGAACCAAATAAGCTAAATCAACAATATTTTCAAAAATCAACATACAAACTATGAATAAGGAAACACTATAGAATCAATTAAAGTTGAAAAGCGTCACTATTGATGAAGTTTCACAAACAAACAAACTAGTAAAAGTATCAAACACGGAAGGTTTTAGATTTAAGATCAAGCAATAAGAATTTACAAATGTATCTTATCGTCACCCTAATCACAAAAATTGTTATAGAGAACAATCAACTTACCAACATCATATGAGACAAAACTTTCCTTACATTCCTAAAAGTCGAAACCATTTGAATTTGTTTTTCGATTTAGTACACCAAAAATTCCAATGAAATAAAACCTAATAAAATGTTTTACCATATAATTTTAAAAAGAAACAATTAAAGATGAAGTAACCCTTTTATCCAACAAAAATATTGATCTTACTAAAATGTTTCTCATTCGTTGAGATAAATATGGAATTTTACTTCATTATGGAAATTTTGTAATGATCAATAAATGTTCTTTACCATTCACCTTCCCTTCTTATCTAATTTTATGGAATTCTTCTTATCTAATTTCATAGAATTTTTTAATAAGCAATAAATGTTAATTACAACTCACTTTAAGTGTGTTAAAATGATAAATAATTTAATTTATTATTACATGTTCCTTGCAATTCACTTTTCTTTTGACTTAATCGTGATTGAATTTTTTTTAATAAAAAATAAATGTTAATTACAGCTCACCTTATTACCTTATTTAGATTAAGATGATAAATAATATAATTTATTATTACATTAATATATTTGTAGAAATTCATGTCAGATTCATAATCTTCATATGTATTATATTTTCTCCCTTATTTCATTAAATTAACCCATAAACATTAAACTATCGCGAGTGGTAACCCTCACTATAAAAGTCATCATTATTTACCATATATGTTTGTAAGAGTTTGTATAACTTGTGTTTGTAAGTCATTACTAATTTGAACAAGATGTTGTGGTATTGATTTATTTTTTTCATTTACTTAAATTCCAAGGGAAGAAACGCTCTGAGATCTAACTGGATAGAACCAAGGTTTTATTATTATTAAACAAACTTTTGCTATGCACTATAAATAGAGAAACTAAGGAAGAAGCTTAGGTATTAGGAGATTGTGGACAAAGCATTGGAATGAGCATTTACAAGGCCTTTTGGTCCTCTTCATGTGCTTCCACATTTTTTTTAAATGAATAAAACATGATTTATGTTATTAGAAATATATTTTACCTTTGAATTAAATATATATATATATAAGCTAAGGAAGAAAATTTATTTATGGAAATAATGGAGATAAAGCATTGGAATGAGTGTTTAAAAGGCTTATTGGTCATGTTCCTTGACTTTTATCTTATTTTTAATAAAACAATTTTTTTTGTCACTTACAAACGAGTTTTTATCTTAGTTATAGATAAAGAAGATAAGGAACAAGTTTGGTAGGAGGAGAATGTGAGAACAACATTGGAATGGGCATTTACAAGGTTTATTGGTGCTTTTCAGATCATCTTCCACTCTATCATTATAAACTATGTTACACAAGGATGTTGGTAGGGAATGCATTCCCCACAATCATGGGACTTGGGTATTGATGTATTTTTCTAGCTAGATAAAAGGTCAATGCATTCCCCACAATCATGGGACTTGGGTATTGATGTCTTTTTCCAACTAGATAAAAGATCAACTTTGAGAGTAGTTTTGTGGGGAACAARGAAAAATCCCCTTTGTTTTTATGGTTCAGTCGTACTCTATTATGAAAATGACCAATATTTATTTTGTTTCCTTAAATCCAATGATGTGGGAGAGTGTTGTGTTGTTAATATATATTGGAATTGTACTAATATATARTATTTATCATATTTATAGTTTAAATGTATGTATTTATAATATTAATAAMTTTGAAAAAATGAAATATATATAATTTTGTCAAATACATGTAGTTCTATATTTTGAATATCAATTTGGTTTATCTCATAATCAAAGAATAAAATAGGGAACATAAATTAAATAAAAACCAATAGATCAATCTTAAACCCTGATCTATCAAATTTCTTAAGTTGTATATTTTTTAATCATTCAATACAAATGAATTAATCCTTGACATAGAATGAAATGATAAAAAAAATTAAACATTAAATTTGATCCCTCTGGGTGCTTGATAGATCAAGGTTTAAGATGTTGATAATATTTTTTGAACCAAACTATTTTAAACTAGTTTGGCTTGTAAGATCTAAAAAAGGTAGAGTAAACAATAAAGTAAACTAGTTTGGTTTGTAAGATCTAATAAATATAGAGTGAACAATAAAGTCTTGAGCCTAATCTCGTTACCTTGATTTACTATTTCTATATATGAATCTTCTAAGTTTCATAGATTGCATATTCTTTTTTACCAAGGATTTTTTAGAAGATTCCATCTACAAAATTTTTTATGCAACTCATGTAGTTAGTTCTTAGCTTAGCAATCATCATTACATAATAAAAATATGAGCATATGGTGTGATAATAAAGTAAGAGAATTTTTCCCCTTCCCATTCAGATTCAAATCTCATCGAGGTTTGTTCTAACATGAAAGCGGGGTTAAGGAGTGGGGTGTGGTGGTTTAAATCCCATCTAAGAACATATGTGGGGTGCATGTAAGGGTGTATACCCCTTGATATGTTGTGGATGCACCGCTCACTTAAGTGCTTGAGGGTGGGATGAAGTGTTTCCAAACATTAATCCCCAAGGGTTAGCTTAGTCACTTGAACTATTTTCCCAAGGCATATTGTCAATAGAGAGTCATAGGTTGTAAGTTCAATTGAGTCCCTCGAGGTCACCAATCAATATTGTGGTTGGTGGTTGAATCACTCTCAATATATATATTTCGAGGGAGGAGGGGGAACCTTCTCTCTCTCTCTCTCTCTCTCTCTCTCTCTCTCTCTCTCTATATATATATATATATATATATATATATATATAGCTTGGTGGGATATCTTAAGTGGTTGAGTTCTTTGAGATTCATGCAAGGGGCCTTAGGGTCAATACTCTATGTCAATTTTCTCTATTATGTGTGTAGCTCAGTGGGATAACTTAAGTGGTTGAGTGCTTTGAGCTTCACACAAGAATCCTTCAGGTCAATACCCTACGTTAGTTGTCTCCTTTGCATCCCCAACTAGATGTCCATAATGGGTATAGGTCAAGTGAAATAATCAACATTGATGAGTTTACATGGGGTACCAACCACAAATGTGAGGAAATTCTCAAGTGTTTCCCTGCGATGTGTGTGTGTGTGTGTGTGTGTGTGTGTGTGTGTGTGTGCGCGTGCGGTCAAGGATCATCTCCCAAGGAAACACTTGGGAACTTCCCCACATTCATGGAATACATAGATACATGCATATATTGTATTGATATATGCAAGGTGTTATCCATAGTGCACTATCTATGTAAGGTTAATAAACTAAAATGAAATAAAAATTAAGATTCTTAAGTTATTTTAACTTGGATATTTTAAGTAATGAAAGTTTTGTGCCTCATTTTTTTTATTATCCTTCTTGGTTTTTAATAGATTTGAGTTAAGATGAATCTAGGTTGGTTTTGTTTATCATATCAATTAATCAAAGGGGTGTTATTGCACCAAGATGTGAATTCTATAGCCCAATATAAGACAGATGTGTAACCTCATTCCTAACCATGAATTGACACATTAATGTTGATTTCAAAAATAACTTACAAATTATTGAACTCAATTTAACTTAGAAAAATAACATATTAGAAAAAAAACATGTTGGTAAAAAATGATAATAATTGTTGATGGGTGATTGTGTTTTCAAATCCCACTTTGATATGTTGATGTGACATATGTGGACTAATACTTTGGCATCATTGCAAAGTGGAATTGGATAGAAACACCAATCACCTTTGCTTTAAATTTGAAAATAAAAGTATTTAATAAAAGGAAAATAACATTGTATAACCTTACAATGAAGTTGATATAAAGATTCTCTTATTAGATGATATATATGGCATGTTAGATATTATTGTTAAAAATAAAGAAATTATATATTCAATGAAATAATGTAATAATGTTATATTGTATAGAGATGATATTATTATATGATATATATGATGTGTTAGACTTCATTGTTAAAAGGGTAAAGAAATTGTGCATCCAAGGAAGTCAAATTTTAACTAAAGAAGCTAGAAAATAAAGGAAATAATGACAAACTCTAATTAACCAAGCAAAAAATAAAGGAAAAAATAAATATCTATTTTAAAAATTAACAAAGAAATATCAACCAAATAACCTAAATCAACAAATATTTTCAAAAATCAATATACAAACTATGAATAAGGAAACACTATAGAATCAATTAAAGTTGAAAAGTGTCACTATTGATGAAGTTTCACAAACAAAAAAACTAGTAAAAGTATCAAACACATAACATTTTAGAATTAAGATCAAGCAATAAGAATTTACAAAGGTATCTTATCGTCACCCTATTCACAAAAGTTGTTATAGAGAACAATCAACTTACCAACATTATATGAGACAAAACTTGCCTTACATTCCTAAAAGTCGAAACCATTTCAATTTTTTTTTCGTTTTAGTACACCAAAAATTGCAATGAAATAAATCCTAATAAAATGTTTTATCCTATAATTTAAAAAAGAAAATTAAATATGAAGTAACCCTTTTATCCAACAATAATATTGATCTTACTAAAAAAAAATCTCATTTCTTGATATAAATATGGAATCTTACTTCATTTTATGGAAATTTTGTTATGAACAATAAATATTCTTTACCATTCATCTTCCCTTCTTATCTAATTTTATGAAATTATTCTTATCTAATTTCATGGAATTTTTTAATAAACAATAAATACTAATTACAATTCATCTTCCGTGTGTTGTTAAAATGATAAATAATTTAATTTATTATTACATGTTCCTTACAATTCACCTCCTCTTCTAATTTAATTTCACATTTTTTTTTAATAAAATGTAAATGTTAATTACACCTCACCTTGCTCGAGAACAAAACAATGCTATGGATACCATGACCGGAGTAATATTTCGAAATCAATTTTAATTTAATTTCATAGAATTTTTTTAATAAAAATAAATGTTAATTACACCTCACCTTACCTGTGTTAAGGTGATAGATAATATAATTTATTATTACATTAACATATTATTTGAAATTCATACCAGATTCATAATCTTGATATGTATTATATATTCTCCCTTATTTCATTAAATTAACCCATAAACATTAAACTAATCGAGAATTGTAACCCTCACTATAAAAGTCATCACTAATTACCATATATGTTTGTAAGAGTTTTTATAACTTGTGTTTGTAGGTCATTACTAATTACTAATTTGAATAAGATGTCGTGGGCTTGATTTATTTTTTTCATTTACTTGAATTCTTAGGGAAGAAACGTTCTGAGTTCTAAAGGATAAAACAAATGTATTGAGAAACAAACTTGATTTATTTTTTTCATTTACTTGAATTTCAAGAGAAGAAATGTTGTGAGTTCTAAATGGACGAAACAAAGGTTTTGACAAACAAACTTTTGGTGTTCTTCATTGGCTTTCGCCTTTTTTCTTAAATGAATAAAACATAAATTATTATAAATATATTTTACCTTTGAATTAAATATACATAAGTTAAGGAAGAAAGTTTTTTTATGGAAATAATGGAGATAAGGCATTGGAATGAGTATTTAAAAGGCTTATTGGTCCTCTTCCTTGACTTTTACCTTATTTTTTATAAAACATAATTTTTGTCACTTATAAAGGAGTTTTTATGTGAGTTATAGATAGGGAAGATAAGGAACAAGTTTGGTAGGAGGAGGATGTTAGCACAATATTGGATTGAGAATTTACAAGGTTTATTGATTCTTTTATGTAGTATTCCATATATAAAATAGTATGAAAAACATAAATATTTTAGCTAGAAATTGTAGAGAAATAATGATAGAATCAGAACAATACTAGAATAATACCATAATAATGCTAGAAAGAGCACTTTGATTACTGATAGCAATGTTCACTTGCCTCTTCGAGGGGGAAACCTCAAGTAGAGAAGAGTTCTATTACAATAATATCCAAGATAAGATTTCTCATACCCACTACTCCTATTTATATTAAATCTATCTATCCAAAAGAACAATCTAGAGGAAGATCCTTCTAGAAGCAAAAACTTCTATTAGGTTTTATTACATTTGACTTATTCTTCCTTATTGCTAGGCCTTATTAATATTGGCCTTTATTATATGGAATTATATTATTCTACTTATGTGAGGGGTTAGGGAGGTTAGGTCCCTAATGTTAGGATATTCAGACACTTAGGAGTTAGTTAATATCTACTTGGTCTAATGTGTCGTTCGGTAAAAATGTGTTTCTTAGTGTGTTTCTTTAGTATGCATTAGTATGCATTTGTAGTTAGGAAATTCGATGGTCATGATATGTTCCCGGCATAGAGTGATCCAACGTTTCATATTCTCCTCGATCTTAACGGTCATTGATCCATGGATTAACACCTGACTGGTTCATGATTTTTATTTAAAGAGCATGGAGGGTCACTTGTCAATGATCGATTGTGAAAAACTCTCTTGTAAAATCTCTTTGTAATCTTTTTCTTTTTCATTAATAAACTACTCCAAGTGGTCAGGTTGGTTGGGGTCGTGGATGTTTCCCTGTAGGGGTTTTACCACGTAAAAACATTGGTGTGTTGATCTTTGATATGTCTATGTGAGTGGTTACTAAAGCTATTTGTCCTCTATTGGAATACTTGTGTTGTCGAACATGGTATCAGATCATGTTTGAAGACCCACTCATGTTGTAGATCGAGATCGTGAAGACAAGTTGGCTCATATTCATTTTCTATCAATATGTACATTTTTGGGATGAGAAGATTGTTTCATTGCATTTGGAGTGCTCGTTTCAGTGAGGAACATTTTTTCGTTTCACTCAAAAAGGTTTCCGTTTTCCCAAGATACGACCATTTCAATCAAATCCGAAGGTATAAAGTCTGCATACACATTTTTTAAATTTTTGCAGAGTATTATTTTGGTTTTATATTATTTATTTATGGGTTGTTACTCTTTTAGATCTGCATATTCTCTTTTCCCCACGCCCTGTGTGATCTTGGAAAATCAGAAACTGATAGGAAAATGTGCATCTTTTGGGTAAGGTAACCGAGATCTAACCCTTGTCTTCATCGAGAAGCGAATTATTTTTCTTGTGTGAAAAGAGTTTTTTTTAGCACACTCTCTAAGGCCATCATCATCATCATCGACAACAACAATAACAATCCTCTTGCTAAACAATACAATATGTTTTGCTAGACCATTTGGTTAAAAATTATCTTATAAGTAAGAGGTATTGAGTTCAAGTCTCTTTTTTGTTACTTTTTTTGAAAAAATTCATGCTAAAATTGTAAAGTGTATTTCACTTCAAGTATAAAAGTGAATCACTATAAGTAGATTTAATATTTAATTTTAGAGTTATTTATTTTGCACGCAATTTTTTTTTTATAAAATAACTTCATTGTAAAAGTGATCCCCACTTATCTTTATAAAAATGGGTCACTTCATAAAGCAACTTACACCACCATGTGGTCTTTTGGTTATCGTTTGTGCCTTTTTTAAAAAGGGCATAACTCTCGCATCCTAAGTATGTTTTCAGTGCCATTCTTTTTAAAACTGCCTAACTTTTCAAGATATTTCCATCCAGATCATCAGATTTAGTTTTTAAATCCATATTATATGCATATTTAATATGGCTTCTACAAGTAATCTCTTGCTTACCAGCACCAACTACTTCCAATGGAAATCTCATATGGTTGATTTATTAAGAAGTAAAGGCTTGTACTGGATTACCTTGGGAAAGGAAAAAAAAACCACTGATGCTAATAAGAAGTCAAATAGGATAATAGGAATGACGAAACACGTGGATTAATCAAAATGTCCATCTCTCCTAATTTAAGGTTCCACCTTCAATCAATTGATCAACCCAAAGAGGCTTGGGACAAGATTGAATCTGTGTTTGGTAAACACAATATTATTCGAGCACAACAGTTAGAAAATCAAGTACTGAATTTAAGTCCAAATGATTTTTCTTGCATTGAAGACTATCTATCTAAGTTTAAAACACTTAGAAATTTATGTGAATAATGTAAGATAAAGATATCAGAAGATTGTTGCATCTATCTTATTCTTTCTAATCTAGGTAGTGCATATTTTGTGTTTGTATCTACATTTTATGCCATGTAAGAGGTTCTAGGGAAAACTTATAAAAAACCCAGTCTTGAGAAATTTTGTGATGCTTTGATTAGAGAGAAAGATAAGATTGTACAGCTTGAAGTGATCAACACTGCAGGTACCTCTAACAAAGCCTTAGTCATCCATAATAAAGATAAAACCAAGAATCCCAATAAGAAACATCCTCGCCACAACAACAAACAATATAAGGGTCCCAAACCCACTCAAACAACTTTCGCTCCTAATGGTGACAAAGGAGAAAAATATAAAAGTAAGAAGACTGACGAGCATTGCAAATTTTGTGATAAAGATGGTCGTGATGAGTCCAAATTTTTCAAGAAGATGCCAAATTGATTATACTTCAATGAAGAAGCACAACATCAGTATTGATCATACTTCTTCTTCTTATTCTCATGGACATCCAATTTCTTCTTCTGGTTTCTCCGTCAATACAACTTCTACTTCTTCTTCTGATGAGTGCCTTATTGATTTTGGAGCATCTTCTCATATGGTTGAGGATAGAGACATATTTTCTTCTCTAAATGAATGTAACACCAAGAAAATATTTGTTGGTGATGATATATCTCTTAGTGTTGAAGGATCTGGAATAGTTCAAGTATAAAACAATCATTTCAATGATGCATTATGTGTTCCAAGTCTTTCTTGTACAATTCTATTAGTATATCAAATCACTCATTCAGGTGAAGGTAAAACTATAGAGTTTTCACCTCACCAATTTGGAATCAAGGATCTAAAATATCCCAAGCATGTTCTTGCAACTAGAATTGTTGATGATATTATCAGGTTGTACAAGTTTGATAACTTTTGGTCATCATCTTTTTCATCGGTTTTTGTTGCTCACAGAGATGACTTGAGCAAAATTTGGCATGAGCGATTTGGTCATCTAAACTATCGCTCATGTAATCAATAGATGGTGACTGGTCTTCCTCTTGTTTCATGCAGAGATGGTGTTTGTGCCGGTTGTGTTCTTGGAAAAAATCATCAGGACAATTTTTACAAACGTGCATCTTGGAATGCCTCGGGCCCTTTGCAGCTTGTTCAAAGTGATTTTTGTGGTCCATTTTCTTCTCCTTCTTTTTTTGGGTGCAAGTATTCTTAACTTTCATTGATGACTTTTCCAGACGTACTTGGGTTTACTTATTAAAACTTAAGAGAGAAGATTTTAACAAGTTTTGGGCCTACAAGGCCCTTGTAGAAAAAACATCTGGACATCAAATTCAAAAGTTAAGAACATATAATGGAGGCAATATGTGAACAATAATTTTACAAGTTACTACACTACACAGAGAATCCAAATGGAACACATTTTTCCATATACACCACAAAAATATGGTGTCGTTGATAGAAAAAACCGCACATTAAAAGAAATGGATAATTGTATGATCCAATATAAGAGATTAAGTCTAAAGCATTGGGAGGAAACAATCAACTGTGCAAATTACATAATAAATCACACTCCCACAAAGGCTCTTAAAAATATAACACTAGAAGAAGCTTGGACTAAAATTAAACTAGATGTAAGTCACTTCCATGTATTTGGGAGTATAACATGGGCTCACATTCTTGATGACAAAAGGAAATCATTGCAGCCTAAAAGTGAGAAGTGTATATTTGTTGGTTATTCTAAATATCTCAAAGGTTATATACTTCTTCAACCACATTGTAATGAAATTATTATTATAAGAGATTTTAAATTTGATGAAAATCTCTTGGCTTGCTTTCCTAATTTGGAGATTGTGTCTTCTTCGGCCTGCAAGCCATCTTCGGTGTTTTTTCCTTCTTCTATTCTTAATATAGTTTCTTATTCAGATGATGACAATGAGGATGAAAATCCACCTCCACCTGCTCACCTCCCTCCATATGAGTCCTTTGAACTTGAACCAACACTATCTCCACAGCTTCCTAGATGGATCTGTTCAACACAAGAAGCAGTTGGTGATCTTGTTGGTGATCATTCATATCAACAATAGACACATTCACAGTTCCAATGAGCCTCTTCTCTTTTGGATCAAGTTTAAGAGACTCATGATTCAAAGACATTTGCAGAAGCTTCAGGTCATCTAGATTGGGATACAACAATTAATGAAGAGTATCGTTCTTTAATGGCCAACGATACTTGGGATATTGTACCTCTTCCAAAAGGAATAAAACTTGTCAGATGTAAATGTGTCTACAGAACAAAGTATGCATCAGATGGAAGTGTTGAAAGACACAAATCTCAGTCAGTTGCCAAAGGATTTTCCCAAGTTGAAGGAATTTACTATAATGAAACCTTTTTCCCTGTAGCCAAAATGAATTTCATTCACCTTGTTCTTTCCCTTGATGCCTCACATAAATGGGAGGTCCATCAGATGGATGTTAAATCCTCCTTCTTTCATGGAGATTTTCAAGAAGAAATCTACATGGAACAACCTCATGGCTATGTCTAGAATGACTCTAG
>ML797670.1:126191-152560 GCA_009831015.1 Picea engelmannii
ATATATATATATATATATATATATATATATATATATAAAACATATAGGTTATATATAAATATGAAATGTTTTTAGATATTTATGAAAAAAATAAAAAAAAAATTAAGTTTTTTTAATTTAGATTCGTTAAATATGTTTTATTTTAGATGTTTTTTCTTAAAATATTTTATTGAATTTTGTTTTTTTTAGTTTTTTTCCTCATTTTTTTTAAAGTTTGAAGGCATTTTTTGTTTTTTTTTTAAACAAAAAAATGTATTTTTGTCTTAATTTATTGTTTTCCGGTCAAATTTTAAAATTTTTTCATTTCTTTTTAGTTTTTCTTTGGTTTTCACCATTTTGTTAAGTTTTGTTGTTTGTTTTTTAAATTTGGATTTTGAATATATTTTTTTAAATGTGTTTTTGTCTTCATTAGAAAATATATATTTCTTAAGATTTTCTCTTTTCTCTTTATTTATTTCTTAATGTAAATTTAAGAAAAAAAAGAAGAAGTTAGTAAATAATTTTTCAAGTGACCATTTAGGATCTAATTTTGGGTTTTTTTATTTGTGTAGGGATTTGTTGTCAAGGCCACAGTTTGAATTAGGTTGTAATTAGATGTAATTTTAGCGTTTAGAAAAAACATTTTGCTTTAGGTAGCATCATGTTTTTATTTAGGTGTCGATTTTAAGGTTTTTCTAAGCAACAATTTTATGTTTTAAGGCCATCCTTGAAAATAGTTGTAATTTTAACTCAGACAGAAAAATTGGTGCTATTGGTAGCGCCACATTTTGATTTGGTGGTTGATTTTAGAGTTTTTTTGAGCAACCGTTTTATCCTTTAAGCCCATGCTTGAAAAAAGTTGTAATTTTAACCTGTTTACAAAAAATGGTGCTACCGGTAGCACCACTTTTTGGATATGGCGGTTGATTTTAAAGTTTGTTCGAGAAATCATTTGATCCTTTAAGCTCATGCTTGAAAAAAGTTGTAATTTTGACCCAGTTACAAAAGATGGTGCTACCAGTAGCACCACTTTTTAATTTGGGGGTTGATTTTCATGTTTTTTATGCAAAAATATGGGTTTTAAGGGCTAGAGTTCTCGTTTTGAGGTCACAATTCTCATTAAGTTGGTAACTATGTTAATACAAGAATTGATTAGAAATGATGCAACTATTACAGTGATCCAACCTACATCATCCTATAACAATGCAACTCGACTGGATCCTCTAATTCTGAGTTGTTCTAACACAGTGTAAACAAGGAGATGGAAAGAAGCTGACATTCATAAGGCAAGAAGTCTCAAGTGCCAATACATAACCAGAGAAACCAGTTCTTCGTTAAAACTTTACAATCGGGAGCCTAGCTCAACCATCGATCTCTACAAAAATGGAAAAAATGCCTACATATACTCCTCTCTTTTCGCCCAGCAGAGGCATCTCAGAACTTTCAAGGTGTGGCATCTCCTCAGTCAAATCTGGCCTGAACTCCTATGTCAGACGTCACCTTAACTTTGCATGGCCTTTGTAGGGGAGGTAGCCGAAACATTAAAGGATAAAATAGCATGTGCAGACTCCTCTGGTCAGATGAGAACTCAGCATGACTTATTTGAAGAAAACTAGTGTACAGGACCATATAAGGTAGACTTCCTACCGGAACCTCCATGCTTTGCATTTATTGAGTGAGCCAAGGTTTCAACTACCTCCATTCACATTCATTTATTTTTAGCGAGGACCAAGATCGAGGTCGATCTGAACTAGTCTTTGGAGAACACGGTGATCCCTTCTGCAACGAAACGCGATGCTTTGATCCTTTGTGCAGTTCTTTCTATCGCCCTCAAGTGACCATTGGCTATGACCCTGTGCCTATCTTCAAAGGTGCTTTCGACATTTCGCATTTCCTGGATGGGAGGAGGCTTATCCTTGTGCTTCAAAGTTACATAAGGTGAGGTGGCGACATAGCCTAATCACGCGCCACATACCCCTCCTTGATCGGGCGACCTGGATCATTTCAGTGAGACTGTGGGCCCGGGTCCTGGATGCCTTTGGCACTTCGCGTCTCGCGGCTGGGAGGATGCTGGTCCTTTTTCTTCAAAGTCGCAATAGGCAAATTTGCGATAGATCCTGATCATGTGCCTTGTACCCCTCCTTGATCGGACGGCTTGGATCATTTCGGCGAGACTGTGGGCCCAAGTCCTGGATGCCTTCGACACTTCGCGTCTCACGACTGGGAGGATGTTGGTCCTTGTTCTTCAAAGTTGCGATAGGCGAAGTTGTGATAGAGCCTAATCGCATGCCATGTACCCCTCCTTGATTGAACATCCTGGATCATTTTGGCGAGAATTTGGGCCCAGGTCCTGGACGCCTTCGGTGCTTCACATTTCGCAGCTGGGAGGAGGTTGATCCTCGTTCTTCAAAGTCATGATGCATGAAGAGGCGATAGAGCCTAATCATGTGCCACATGTCCCTCTGGATGGACAGTCACGATCATCACGACAATATTGTGGGCCCAAATCCCGGACACCTTCGGCACTTTGCGTCTCGTGAATGAGAGGGAGTTGATCCTTGATCTTCAAAGTCACGATGTGTGAAGAGGCGATAGAGCCTAATCGTGCACCACGTGTCCCTCCCATGCGCTAAAAATTGTGCAAATCCACAGCTCTGGCTTACCCGATGACTGACGATCTGCTCCATCGATCGATCCTCACCGTTGAATCCTGGATCACCCATCTGCTAACACTTAAGTCCGAAATGGACTTCTTCTGTGTGCTGCGCTTGGTGCTCATGCCTGCAGCCTTTGAATAAAATGCATTTGATGGGGTTTTTAAGCCCCATTTCTTCGCATTTACGCCACGGTCTCAAATCCTAGAGAGAAAATGCCCCCTTGCAAGAATTTGTGCTAACATTAGGCTCCATGGGGGATAGAGTCATCCCTGCGATGCTCTAAGAACTCATTTGAAGATTCAGTGCCTTGCTATTGGGATATGGAGTCATTTACTAAGACAAAAAATAAAAATAAACAAAGAACCAAAATGACAATATTTACAAACAAAGGAGCCGTCTAAGGCTCAAGCAAAACATTTCTTCAGAAAATGCCCATTTACTAAGCTGTTGAAAACCTCTTCACCCTCCAAATCTTGCAACCTGTGCGTGTTATTTGAGAAAACCTCAGAGATTTTGAAGGGATCGATCCATAGGGAATCAAACTTGTTGTGTTTTCCCTTATCCTGTCTGGGTGCATCCCACTTAAGCACCAAATCCCCGATTTCAAACTCCTTCTTCCTGACTTTCCTGTCAAAGGCCTGTTTGACCTTCTACTGATGACTATGAGCTACGTCCATCACCTGTTCCCTGATCTGTTGTACTTCCACCATATGATGAATCCTTCTGACCATATGATCTGTCTCTCCTTCATAATCTTGAAAGAACTTCGCTACAGGTAAGGCAAGCTAAGTGGGAAAAACCGCCTTTGTTCCATAGACCAGTTGGAAAGGTGAGGTGCCCAGGGACTTCTTCGTTGTTACTCGATCGACCCATAGGGAAAATTTGAGCTTTGAATCCCAAGCCCTCTTATTGTCTTCCAATAATATTTTAATGAGTTTGATTAGGCTTTTATTAGAAGATTCTTCCAGTCCATTTCCTTGAGGATAATAGCGGGTGGAGTGAATTAGCGAGATCTGGAACTGCTCACAGAACTTAATCAGAGGCTCAGATTTGAACAAAGCATCATTATCAGTGACAATCCTGCTGGGACAGCCAAATCTGGCTATGATATCCTCCAGGAAGATGATAATTACTTTGTGTGATACACTTCTAGTGGGGGAAGCTTCTATCCACTTGGTGAAATAGTTTGTTGCAGTCAGGATCCATCTATGTTGGCCACTTGAGGGAGGATGGATTTCCCCGATGAAGTCCAGCCCCCACTGCTGAAAAGGTGTTGAAGCCACTACAGGCTTCAGTGACAGTGATCTAAGATGTTTCTTTCCTGAGAACCTTTGGCATTTGATGCAAGCTCTTATTTCTCTGCAGACATTGGTGAATAAGGTGGGCTAGTAGTACCTAGCTCTGAGAATTTTGTGAGTTGTGGTCTTCCAAAAATAATGTCCTCCACAAAGGTCGTCATGGAATTCAAATATAACCTTCTAGGATTCATGTGGGCTCAAACACATCAGCAACACCCTTAGAGGGTCTCTCGAGTACAAGACTTGGTCAATGAGGCAATATTTGACCACCTTGAGTTTTAAAGATCTCTCCTTACTCTTTCCCATTCCATCAGGAGGCTTCAACTCTTGCAGAAAATACAAGATATCTCTATACCAGGTGCATCCTGCTAGTGATAAGTCACCCTGAGAACCTTTGTTGGATGACTCAGCTTGCTAATTTTCTGAACAAGCATTGATGAAGCTGATCCCCAAGGCTTTGCAATTGGATTAAGCCAGCAGCTTGGCTAAACCATGCCCCTTTACCAACTTGGTGGGCTTAATCTCCAGATCAAACTCTGGGATTTTGTCAATCCATTTACCTCTTCTCCCATCTATGTCAGGTTGTATAAGGATGTCCTTCATAGAGGTTGAAGGAACATATGCAGTCACCTTTCAGTGCAAGACATAGACTCTGAAATCTTTGAGAGCTTTCACCAAGGCATAGGCCTACTTCTCCATGATCTCGTACCTAATTTTTGCATCTCTTAATTCTTTACTGAAGAAGGCAATGGGTTGCTCTCGCCCTTCCCCATTTTTCTGCAATAAGACCGTTGCTACTGTATCAAAAGAAGTGAAAGAAAAAACTAGGAAGTCTTTGGAATAGTCAGGATTGATCAATATAGGTGCCTCAGTCAATGCCCTTTTTATTTGGATAAAATATTCCCTGGGTTCAGTAGTCCATTTTACTTCTTTTCCTTTCTTGAGAATGGCTGTGATGTGTTTCACCATCTCAACGAAATTTGAGGCGAACCTCCTCAGAAAGTTAATATTACCTAAAAAATCCCGAACTTCCTTCCTAGACCAGGGAAGTGGCAGGGTCTGAATTGCCTCTACCCTACTGGGATCAATCCTTACTCCTTATGTTGATACTATATGACCTAACAATTTCCCCTCTTCATGGAAAACAAGGATTTTTTGGGGTTTACGGATAGGCCAAACCCCCGACACTTCAAGAACACTTTTCTCAGGTGACAGCAGTGCTCTTTGTCAGACCTAGAGAAGATTGTGATGTCATCAAGATAGATCACCACAAACTGATATTTTTCCCCAATGAAGGCTATATCCATGGCTCGTTGAAATGTTAATCCTGCATTCATCAATCCAAAGGGCATTTTAGCATACATGAATGTGCCCCAAGGAGTGGTGAAGGATGTTTTTTCTCTGTCCTCAGGCATGACTGATATCTGGTTATAACCAGAAAAACCATCGATCATGGATATCCTAGATGCACCAGTTACCCTCTGCAATATGTGTTCCATGTTGGGTAGGGGGTAATTATGATTTCTTGAGCTTCTGTTCAAATTCCTGAAGTCGACGCAAAGCCTGATCTCACCACTTTTCTTCCTTACTGGGACCAAATTGGCCACCCATTCAAAATATCTCAAGGGGACAATGATTTGGGCATCTAACAACTTCTTCACTTCTTTTTCCATGACAGGCAGCAACGTGGGATTTATCTGTCTTAGCTTCTGCCTAAATGGCCTGGCCTCTTCCTTCAGTGGGATCTTGTGCTCAATGATGGATGTGTCATATGTCTTGAGGTCTTCATAGGTACACGCAAACACATCAGAAAATTCTCTTAATAACTCAGTATATTTGACCCTCTGTCCTCTAGTTAAACTGCTTGACAATTTGACAAACTTAGGCTCCTCCTATGTGCCAATGTTGCACTCAGCCGTGTCAACATATTCATCTGAAACTCTACCCTTTACTGGCACATCATTCCCATCGAACAATCTTTCTAAAGGGACTAGTCCCCTTGGAATGTGATTGCTAAGCAACTGAATAATCATGTGATTAGCAATTTCATTTAAAAACACCTTACGGTAAGGGTCACCTTCAAGGTCAGGATCCTGATCAATGTGTAATGCAGAAAATTCATCAACAGATTGGAGAAATTTTTTGATTTTGATATCATCTTCGAATACCTTCCAATGCTTGACATTGTCTGGTACAGAGGGCCTATATTTTATCTCAACATCATATTTGACCATAGACAACAGAGGGATCTTGAACTGGCTAGCTGAAACAACTAAAGAATCGGCCACAACATTATCCTCCCTTGGGACAAAAGAAATGTTGAAAGCTGAGAATAAATTATCAATCAGGTACCATACATTGTTCCTATAACTTCTGAGTCGAGGATGCTTGGCCTGATAGAAATTCCTGACTTGTTGGATTATCAATTCCGCATCTCCAAACACTGCCATATCCCTTATTCCCATTTATTTTGTGGCCCTCATACCCAGAACAAGAGCTTCATACTCTGCCACATTGTTGGTGGTTTCAAATTCTAGCTTGTATGACAGGGATATGGTCTCTTGAGAAGGTGACATGAAAACCACTCCAGCACCAGCGCCTTCGCTAGAAGAAGCTCTGTCAAAAAACATTTTCCAAATGGAGGTGTTTGGAGGAGGTGTCCCATGATCAAATAAGGGTTTCTTTCTGATTTGGAAAGGGGCTTCCGGAGCATCGGTGATCTGCAATAAACTAGACCCCAAATCAGTGTCCAGTGCAAAGATGGGATGATTGGTGGGGTTTGCTTCATCACTGACAATATAGGCTAGCTAGGCTTCTCTGTACAACCTCCTGTGTTCCCCTCCAAAGAATGGAATGGTATCATATGTGAGATCCATATGTAATGTTCCTCCAATCTTTTTAATCCAAGATCTTGATAGAAGCATGCCAAACTTGGGAGGAACGTTGGCCACTACAATATCCATGACCACACTCTTCATTGGCAGTTAAAACAGAGAGACTGCCAAGTCTTTGATGACTCCAAGACATTGCACCCTCCTTGAATCAAAAGAGTACAAATCGTGATAAGCCTTTGTCACTTCCAATCCCAATTCTTCCATGACTATTTTGGGCATAAGGTTATGGGAAGCCCCTGAATCCATGAGGTAGTTATGCAGCACTTTATCATGTATGTTCAAGGATGTGTAGAAAGGAGGGGATGAATCATCTCTATCTTCTACCATGGGACCTAGGATGGTTGCTGGATTTTAATCTTGGAGATTTATTAAGTCCGTGGAAGGTTGGGGGGGCTCAGATTGTAGCAGCTTGGAGAGGGACCTTTTGAAATCTTTATTTTTAACTAGTTCATATAGGGTTACAGGGATTCTAATCTTCTGAATCTCATGCTCAAAAATAAAGGAGGAGAGAGACTTAGGAGCTTCCCTTACCTCGAAGATAGGTTCCTTGGCTGTTGGTGAAGCATTCTGAGTTTTATTTTCTTTAGTAGTGGTTATTGCAGCTTTAGTAGGCCTTTCTGCTATGAGGGCCTGATCCTGGCTATCAAAATCCCCTTCTTTCTGTTTTGACCTAAGATTGTATCTGTTAGGAGTGTCACTGGCCTTTTCCCCTTTACTCAAATCATTGATTTGAGTGTTGATAAGGGATTCTTCATACGCAGATTGAGTCAAATGAGGAAACGAGGAATTTTCATCGATGCAGTGGATCTCAAGGTCGAGTTCATCCACTTCCTCCCCTTCTTCATGAGCAACTAGGATATTCTGGAGAGGGGTCTGAATCCTCTGATCATCCCTGTCTTTGCTTCTTTGTTCCTTTGGAAAATTCTGTGGCATATTATTACCAGGCCTCCTGAAATCTTTGTTATCAATATTCCATGGGTTTCTGTACATGGGCTTCCCCTCTAACTCCCACTTCTCCATTCTAGCTGAAAGGGATTTCAGTACTTTAGCTACCTCATCTATCTGAAGGGGAAGGGGAGAGGAATGGGATGGGGAGGCCTCTGTTCTTCTCTTGGATATGTCTCTGTCAGCCTTATTCCTGAGTCGGTCAACAATCAATATGTTAGACTCTACTTCCACAGCTGCATCTTGCATGTGAGCCAGAGTGGTGGCTCTCCTTTCCCTCAGTAGGAGGAAGAAATCATAATCAAAAGTGCTGGCATAAGTGATCTTTGCAGAGGCTTCAGAGGGTTTTATCTCGGTGGGGATCTTATTGTACATTTTATTAAATCTTTTGGAGAAGTTAGAGATAGACTCTCCTTCCTTTCTCTTCAAAGACCCAAACTTAGTCATGTAATACATGAAGTCCTTTTTGTCTCCCGATTGTCTCAAAAAGGCACTATCCAAAGCCTCAATCCCATCAATATATCCAGGAGGCAGAGCCCTAAACCATTTTCTAGCCTCGCCTTCAAGACTATGGATGAAAATCCTCATCCATACATCTGCATGCATGATAACATGATCGTCTGTAAAACTGTAGAAGGCTTCTAGGTGTTCTTCTGCAGTTATGTCCCCCTCGCATGTAAACTTGGGCAGCTGCTTGAGGTAACCATCTACTGGGAGGGCATTGAGAGGCCGAGGTAACACAAGAGGAGAATACCTAGAAGCTATAATATCCTCCATTCTGGTCATAAGGGGATTTACTCCTACCATATGGATATTAGATGGAGGAGAACTCAGAGGAGAAGGGGCTCGAAAAGGGGATATTGGGAATGAGCTTCCAGGAAACAATGGGGGATTTAGGGAGAAGGCTAATGGGCTTGAGTCAGCAGATGCTTCTCTCTGTGAAGAAGTGGCAATAGTAACAAGAGGAGGAGTGGAAAATCTAGGAGTGTGGAAGTCTGCTATGGTCCTGGGTCCACGCCAAGGTACAACTTCAGGGGAAAGGGGAGTGACAAGGATTTCTCCTTCCAATCTCAGACCGGGAGGGGAAAATGTAGCAGGAACACTCTCAAAATTTAGGAAATGGGAAACTTCAAAAAAAGGTCTGCTAAGAAGCTGAGGAGAAGAAAATGGAGTTTCTATAGAAGGAGATGGCAGATTACCCAGTTCGATGGTGGAAGTTTCTCCTTCAGAGGCCTTTCCTTTTCTGAAAATCACCTCCGGATCAGCTACAGGTGTAGCTAAAGGTAGATGTGGATGGGACCGTGTGTGTCTACTTCTGGAAGCCACAACCAATACAACAGGTTCACTCCAGTGGAGTCATCACAATGGAGTTTCCAGGTGCACAATAGCAATCTTCAAAGGCTCTGATGCCTGATGCACCTTCAGAATCAGAGGCTCAATGTCGTTCAATCTCGGGGAAAATTTTCAACTTCATCCCCGACAACGGTGCCAGAAATGTTGGCATTGGAAGTCACTCTTGGATTGCAGCAGGAGAAGATCCTGACACCCATCAGTTTTATGTCATGATTTGTTTTAAAGGGGTGATTGAATGGATAGAGACTCAAGAAGATATCGCTCTAACTCAGAAAACCGAGCTTGGTATGTAGAAAAACAAAGGAGGTCTTGATCTAACTTTCGTCAGTGAGTTGATTGTAAAATGAGCAGATGGAAGACTTGGTGAGATGAGTGAGAAAGACTGCCTCGAGCATCAGGCCTTTCAACATCTTGAGGAAGAAAAAATTATAATACAAGATCCTCTTGGTTCTGAGTTTCGGGGAACTGAAGGGTGACTCGACTAGAATCCAATTCCAAATCATTCAGCATTGAGAAAATACAAGAACTGATTAGAAACGATGCAACTATTATAGTGATCCAACCTACATCATCCTATAACAATGCAACTCAACTGGATCCTCCAATTCTGAGCTATTCTAACACAGTGTAAACAAGGAGATGGAAATAAGTAGACATTCATAAAGCAAGAAGTCTCAAGTGCCAATACATAACCAGAGAAACCAATGCTTCATTAAAAATTTACAATCGGGAGCCTAGCTCAACCATCGATCTCTACAAAAATGGAAAAAATGCCTACATATACTCCTCACCTTTCACCCAACAGAGGTGTCTCAGGACTTTCAAGGTGTGGCGTCTCCTTAGTCAAATCTGGCCTGAACTCCTTTGTCAAACGTCACCTTAACTTTGCATGGCTTTTGCAGGGGAGGAAGTTGAAACATTAAAGGCTAAAATAGCATGTGCAGACTCCTCTAGTCAGACGAGAACTCGACATGACTTCTTTGGAGAAAACTAGCGTAGAGGACTATCTCAGGCAGACTGCATGTCGGAACCTCCATGCTTTGCATTTATTGAGTGAGCCGAGGTTTCAACTACCTCCATCCACCTTCATTTATTTTTAGAGAGGACCAAGATTGAGGTCGAGCTGAATTGGTCTCTCGAGAACGCGGTGATCCCTTCTGCAACTAAACCCAATGCTTCAGCCATTTGCGCAGTTCTTTTTATTGCCCCTAAGTGACCACGGGCTGTGACCCTGTGCCTATCTTCAAAGGCACTTTCGACATTTCGTGTTTCGTGGATGGGAGGAGGCTTCTCCTTGTGCTTCAAAGTTACAAAAGGTGAGGTGGCAACATAGGATCATTTCGGTGAGACTGTGGGCCCAGGTCCTTGACGCCTTCGGCACTTCGCGTCTCGCGGCTGGGAGGATGCTGGTCCTTGTTCTTCAAAGTCGCGATAGGCGAAGTTGTGATAGAGCCTAATCGCGTGCCACATACCCCTCCTTGATCGGATGACCTGGATCATTTCAGCGAGACTGTGGGCCCGGGTCTTGGACGCCTTCGGCACTTTGCGTCTCGCGGTTGGGAGGATGTTGGTCCTTGTTCTTCAAAGTTGCGATAGGAAAAGTTGCGATAGAGCCTAATCATGTGGTACATACCCCTCCTTGATCGGACGACCTAGATCATTTCGATGAGACTGTGGGCACGGGTCCTAGATGCCTTCGACGCTTCATGTCTCGTAGCTGGGAGGAGGCTAATCCTCGTTCTTCAAAGTTGTGATGCGCGAAGAAGAAATAGAGCCTAATCTTGCACCACGCGTCCCTCTGGATGGATGGTCCTGATCATCACAACAATATTGTGGGCCCAAATCCTGGACGCCTTCGGCACTTCGCGTCTTGTGGATGAGGGGGAGCTGATCCTTGCTCTTCAAAGTCGCGATGCGCGAAGAGGCAATAGAGCCTAATCGCACACCACCTGTCCCTCCCATGCGTTAAAACTTGTGAAACTCCATGGCTCTGGCTTACCCGATGATCGATGATCTTCTCCATCGATTGATCCTCTCCGTTGAATCTCGGATCGCCCATCTGCTAACACTTAAGTTCGAAATGGACTTCTTTTGTGTGTTGCACTTGGTGCTCATTCCTGTGGCCTTTGAATAAAATGAATTTGATGGGTTTTTTAAGCCCCATTTCTTCGCATTTACACCATAGGCTCGAATCTCGGAGAGAAAGCGCCCCTTCGCAATAATTTACGCTAACACATTCGATGGGAGAATGGAGGACGAACCCCCAACACGAGATGAATCTTCTGCTTTAACTGCATGCATCTAGGTTAACACTTGTCTTCCTGGAGCTAGACACATTGAAACTGCATGCATTGCCTCTCCCAGGACTTAGGATAAAAACATTTCTTTCACACAGCTTTGGAATAACAATAAATTATTATACTCAAGGACTTAAGCCCCTAAGCTTAGCCCCTCTTTCCAACCTTTCATCCCGCTTTCCCTTACCCACCTTGTGGAAGCTTAGTCCCCCATCACTCTTTCTTCATGGTCATTCTACACACAGTGGTGTTTATATTTTATTAATGATTTTGCATAATTACATATACAAAACAGGCTCTTGGCCTTAGCATCCTAGGCTCTTCAGCCAAATAAAAACATAAGCCCACCGACTTATCAACACTTGGCTCACCAGCCTACAAAACATGTTTACAATTTTTAAAGACAACAAGGGGCTCATCCTTGTGGATATTACAATCCCATCCCCTTATTTTTTCACTATCCTCAGTTCAACTCTTTACACAACAACAACAATATTTCCAAAATCTTCAAAACGATGAAGGTATTCTACCTGCATAGAATCCTCATGCTCCCATGTCGCGTCCTCAGGATCGTACCAGGTCCACTGGACCGTTACAAGCCCTATGGATCGATTCCAAAGATGTTTTCTTTTCCGGTCCAATATGCGTACATGATGCACTTGCAAGACACCTTCTTGCTCCACCTAAATCACATTCCAATCAATCACATGATTATGATCAGGTATATATTTCTTAAGAAATGAAATATGAAACACATTATATACAATCATGGATGCAGGTAATGCAAGCATATATGCAATTGGCCCAATCCTTTATAGGATTTCAATGGCCCACAAAATATGGCTGCCAACTTCGAACAGTTTCCCAACCTCAGGGAACTTCTATTGGCTTTCACTTTCAGGAAAACATGCTCTCCCACTTTAAACTCTATGTGGGTTCTGTTTTTATCGGCATAACTTTTCTTCCTGTCTTGGGCAGCCTTTAAATTCTTCTTAATTTTTAACACTTTCTCTTCTATTTCCTTGAGCAACTCCGGTCCAATTACTTCTCTATCAGCTGGATTATCCCAACTTATTGGAGTATTGCACTTTCTTCCATAAAGTGATTTAAATGGGCTCATATTCAATGATGCTTGATACCCATTGTTGTAGGCAAATTCTACCAAGTGTAGGTAGTCTTCTCATTTAGATGGTTTTTTCATCACATACATCCTTAGTATGTCTTCTATTACTTGATTCGCCCGCTCTTTCTACCCATCAGACTTGAGGTGATAAGAAGTGATGAAATTCAAATTCATTTTGAACCCTTTGAATAACCCTTTTGATTATTTTGAGGTGAATTTCAGGTCCTTGTCAAACACAATTGTCTTGGTAATACCATGCAATCGTGTTATTTCCCTCATAAAAATATCAACAACTTTAGCTTCCTTGTGAGTAGTCTTTAGTGGAATAAAATGGGCATCTTTCATAAGCTTTTCCACCACCACCATGATTGAATCATGCTGCCTGTCAGTCCTAGGAAATCCTATGATGAAATCCATTGTCACTACCTCCCACTTCCACTCAGGAATGGGTAAACGTTGTAGCAACCCTACTAGGTGCCTATGCTTAGCTTTAACCTTCTAGCATTCCATACATCTAGTGATGTATTCTACAATTTCTTTCTTCATACCTAGCCAAATGTAATGGCTCTTGACTTCTGCCATAGTTTTATGATATCCAGGGTGCCCTACATAAGGCACATTATGTATTTCATTCAAAATCATAAGTTTTAAGTCCTGGACATTAGGTACATAAATTGTTTTCTTGTACAGAAGTGTTCCATCGGCTTCCAATTTATAATTTTCCACTTTCTGTGGCATCTCACCTTGTTGTAGCTTTGCTACCAAATCCCTGTACTACAAATCTGCATTTGCAGCTTCCAGAATTCTTCCTTTAATATCAGTTCGGTACATGCTAATGGTTGTAGAATTTAATTCATGCACTTTCTTGCTAAGTGCATCAACCACTTTGTTCTCTTTTACTTTGATATGCTTGATATCAAAGTCATATTCACAAATGAATTCTAACCACCTACTCTGCCTAGCATTCAAGGTTGGTTGATCAAACAAATACTTCAGACCATTATGGTATGTCCTTAGTTCAAACCTCCTTCCCATGAGGTAATGCCTCCATTTCTTCAGAGCGTGAACGATAGCCACCAACTCCAAATCATGAGTTGCATAGTCGCTTTCATGGTCTTTCAACTTTATGGATTCATAACAAATTACAAACCCATTCCGACTTAGGACTCCTCCCAGTCCTTCTTTGCATGCATCTATACATACTACAAAGTCTTCATTCGGATCTTCAATCCTTAGGATTGGAGCACTAGTTAACAGTTTCTTCAATCCTTGGAAGATTTTCTCACATGCCTCTGTCCATTGAAATTTATTCTCCTTCCTTTGCAAGGAAGTGATAGGGTAATCTATCCTTGAGAACCCTGCAATGAACCTTCTGTAATAACCAGCTAGATCCATAAAGGATATGACTTTTGTCACATTCTTTGGCACTGACCATTCTCTGATGGCCTCAATCTTCTCAAGATCCACGGCTATCCCATCCTTTGAGATGATGTACCCCAAGTAATGGATCTTCTTTTTATAAAACAAGAATTTGCTCAATTTGGCATAAATATGGTGCTCTCTTAACACCTGCAACACCATCATCACATGATGTTCATGCTCTTCCTCCAACTTGGAATACACTAGGATTTCATCCAAAAATTCTATGACAAACTTGTCTAGATATTCCTTGAATACCCCATTCATTAAACACATGAAAACAATGGGTGCATTCGACAACCTAAAAGGCTCCACTGTGAATTCATAATGATCGTACCTTGTTCTGAAGGCAATGTTGCTAATGTCTTCATCCTTTATTCTTACCTAGTGATATCTTTCTCTAAGATCTATTTCCAAAAATATCTTAGCATCCTTCAACTGGTCAAAGAGATCATCGATCTGTGGCAGAGGATACTTGTTCTTTACAGACACTTTGTTCAGTTGTCTGAAATCGATGCACAAACTCAGTGTCCTATCTTTATTCTTCACGAACAAGACCAGGGCTCCCTAAGGTTACACACTTGGGCATATATACCCCTTCTTGATATGCTCTTCAAGCTTCAATTGTAGTTCTTTCAACTCTAGTGTACTCATTCTGTAAGGTTCTTTTGATATTGGAGTTGCTCCAGGCATCAAGTTTACAGAAAAATCATTATCTCTCTTGAGGGGTAATCCAGGTATCTCTTGTAATACATCTTCAAACTCTTTTAGTATCGCATGATAGTCAATCTTTAAGACCTCATCCTTATATGCTTCCTCCACATGGGATGCAAATAATTGATAGCCTTTCCAATAGTAATTCTTCAACTGCATTCTTGATATTTCTCTAATAGCAACATCTCTGGGAATTCCTTGGACTGTTCTCTGATTCCCCTCCTCATCCAGGAAAGTGAATTCCTTGTTACGATAGTCTAGGATTACATGGTTTCATTCCAAACAATCCATACCAATTAGACAATCATAGGAAACTAAAGGAAGAATGTTCAATTCATCCCTTGTGCTCAGTCCATTCATGTCCATTGGACAAGACTTAACCAATTATGTAAACTTTCTCTTGGTTCTTGTATCCAGTTGCACTAACCAATATTTTCCATGTTTTCTCCTCGACAATTGAAAACTTTCCAGCACCCTAGGGTCTATATAACTATGAGTAGCCCCTAATTCAATTAAAATAGTAAAGGAATGGTTGTTGATCATATCTTCCACTTCAATCATGTGTGATTCAAATTTATCTTGCTTGTTGTCCAGGGCTGCATAGATCCTGGGTATTATACTTCCCATGTCCTCCACTATTTCAGCTTGCTAAACATTATGGAAAGCTCTCACTTTTCAATTTTTGTCGGGACAGTCTCTGTACTTGCGGTTTCCCTAACAACCCCAACACTAAATGGGAATCTACCTTGGCCTTTGTCCCCCTACGTCAGCCATTCTCGGCTCTCTAAATGATGGCTTCCCTTGAGGATTGTTTCTGAAAAAGGGAGGTTTGTTTCCCTTCTGCCTCTTCTCTTTGTTAAACTTCTTCTGGTCATCCCAAGCCTTTCGAAAAGTAGGCTTTTCTCTTTGCTACTCATATAAGCATTTTTCTTTCCTTATCGTTTCTTCCATAGTCTTAGGGTCATCATACTGAATTTTTTCCCCAATGGAAGGTGGTAGTCCATTCAGATACCTTTGAATTTTGACAGACTCATCCTTGATGAAGGGAACATATGTCAACAACTCCAAGAACCTTCATTCGTATTCATCAATGGACATGTTGCCCAGCTTGAGTTCAAAGAACTCTTTCATTTTTATGTCATAATATATTTTAGTCAAGTATTTATTTTCGAAATACCTATTGAATTATTTCCAGGTAACATCTTTATCTTTGATGTGTTGCACCTGCACAAGCTAGTCCCACCACATGGATTCTTTTCTTTTCAGTTGATACATCGTAGTTCTTCCTTCTGAGTGAGAGGAATAATTATGCAGTTGGAAATATTTCCTCATGCCAAGCAACCATGTCTCAAAATCTTCCTCTTTCTTATGTTATCCATCAAACGTAGGAGGCTTAATCTTGTTCATTTATCCCTTCAGTTCATCCACTGTAGATATCCTATGTTTTCTGGTAGGAGATGGGCTTGAACTACTATGTGCCTCCTTATTGGAATGTTTTGGGGAGTGACGATGATGCCTGCTAACGCTTCTTGATATCCTTTTCTTCTCAGGGGGTTCACGACTCCCTATTTTTCTTGAAGTACCTTCCTTATCCAACTTCTTTTCGATTCTTTCCAGGATCCGCATCAACTTTAGGTTGAATTCTCCCTGTTGATCCCTAGATTTCATGAGATTTCTGTTATCTACTTGGTTAGTCTGGGCATCTTTCTACAATCGATCAATGATTTTCATCATATTCCATTCCTTATATATCTCTTCTCCATGTCCATTGGAGTTCGATCCTTCAACTCCCAAATGGAAATCCATTCCTTTTCCTTCATTCTCTGAACTGGAAGCATTCTATGCTTCTTCCATTTATTTGCACTCAGTGGAAACTCTGTTTGCTTCTGGCACTTGTAAAAATTTTGAAAACACAATGTGCAGACAACCTTAATTTTTCTGGCCATCATTCCTTAACAAATCCCACATCATTCATAAACAAATCTGATTCAAGAAAATGTTCAGTTTTCATTCTCTATGATTGTTGTTCAATCAAGAATCCCCACAGATTTATTCTTTCAGAGATATTCTCTGCTAAGTTTTCAGGCACTAGCCCCTTTCTCTTAGTCCCCAACCCATGCGACCATGGTTCATGACCAAGTGCTAGATAAATAAGCACATACTCAGGCCTTCAGCCTTTGGCTTCAGAATATTTCCAAGCACCACACAACGATCTCTTAGATTTCAGAATTAACGAACTCACGAAGAGGGCGGATCAACCATCCACTACTACTCAACATCCAATGGTTGACACTCTCTGTGGAACTTCAAGCATGTGAACTCTGGGAATTTAGAGTTTCAAATCTTCTGGACTTCAGAGGATTTCACATTTGCACACCCCCAATGCCCTAAACTGTTAATTTTCCAACACTTCCATGTCATCTTTGGTGACGTTATTACGTCTCGTCACCCCGACATTACAAGATTTTTGAAATTTATTTCTTCCGTTCCCTTATGAACCATCCTTCTGGAGTGTCAAGTCTCCAGAATTCACAACTAGCACCATGCATCCACTGGGACCCATGGTTTCTCACAACACTTAACGCCTTTCAAATTGCGGGGGCATGCATTCGTGGTTTGGAGTAACCAGCTTTTCGTCCTGCAATTCTTCTGACACTGACACATACCCCCTGGGAAAAACATGGTTTGGATTGTGGGACCACCTTGGATAATTAACTCCCATGCAACTTGGGTCCCCACAATGCCTCCTAGACATCGATCTTTATGTATCATGATCAATGCCGGTGTGGGTCCTCCAAATTTTAACTATGTTATTCAACCTCAAGGACCACATAGTACAGCTATAAACATTTTGGGTGAGGGCACATGGCAGGTATAGGAAAGGTCCAGATCACCTCTTGGTGATGTCATCATGACTCACCACTTCAGCTCTTCGGGCTTCGGGAGTTTCAAATCCTCTATGCTCGATTTTGCCTGGAGTGCTTTCCCCTAGATTTCACAATATACCGACGCGTGTCCTTCTTTATGATCAATGGCTTTGAGTGACTTTGTCACTTCGGGATTCAGGATTTTCAAACTCACAATACTTGCCTCCTCACGAAGTACTTCCACCTAAATTACATGATCTCTTGATGCATGTCCTTCACAATGGACGGTTGCGATCTACTTCGGCTATTTCACTTTCTCCTTGATCACAGAACTTTTGAAGTGCTCTTGCTCTGAAGTTGTGGATCTTGTGCCACTTTTAAACCTAGATCGGATGACTATCGATCCCTTACGCTCATATCCAATGGATTGGGATTTTTTTCCTCTTTAGCACTCTCCTTTTCTTTCCTAAACATGGATCTAACGGTATAGACTCCTTCCAACAATAGATCTAACGATTGTTGTCTCTCCTCCTCCTGAGATTCGTTTCTCGAACCCTTTTCTCCTTAGAGGGTTGCTTCGACACTTAGTCTACTTTCAGATCTATCCAATCCTTGAAACAGATCTTTGTTTCCCTTCACGAGAAAACTCAATCTATTTCTCCCAATATTTTTGAGTCAAAGACTTTGTCGACGCACTCCTTGCACCCAGGGACACTCTGAACCTCAAAATTTGTCCCTTTTGACAAAAATTCACTCTGAAAAAATTATCTTGTTAACCCCTAACATGGCCCATCTAGGCTCAGTGTCGAAACCATGCTCTGATACCATATTGTAGTGTCCTTGGCCACCAACAGGATGGGCAATGCTACTAGGTGAAACATTCACACACACACACACACACACACACACACACACACACACACATATATATAGATAGATAGATAGATAGATAGATAGATAGATAGATAGGTATAAGGCATTTTAATCAATTTAAAACACATAACAAAGAGTTTACTATTACCATTCAGATTCAAACAAGATTGACGCTATCCACATGAAACAGAATAAATGATAACATTCAAGCATCACATAACATGCATAAAACACATAATTAAGAACATAATTGATACTTATATTTTAGCCAGAGTAAATCCACCAACTATGTGCAGACCTTCCAAAAACCTTCCAACCTTATACCACGCTGCTCATCATGCTCAGTAGTGGGTCACCCCTGAGCTGGGACTAAGCTCCACCCTGGGCAAGGGAATCCTAGACTAGGTTGAGGTTACAGAAAAATTGCACAGTGCAACCAGAAGGATTCTCTCCAGGAGCCTTCTTATGCCCTCTACTCACAGAATCTCATTCCCCACATGCTTGTTCCACCCAGGAGTATACACTTTCATTGTCACACAGTCCATTGACTGCTTCACCTCCCTCTTAGGGTCTCGACAATAGGTCGGATCAACAATTCACAGAGCTCTGTAGCTTGTGATGGACTCTCTCTGGGAGAAAACCACTTCCCAACAAACTCTCTCACTTGGAGAGAGATGCTCATAGGCCTGACAGCCTACCTCTTCAACCATGGGCCTGACAACCTGCTTCTTCAACTAGTTTCAACTCAATTCTCGCAAGGTGAGGATAACAACAACCACAATAGCAATTTGGTTCAATCACGAGTGACAACAACAACAAGAATTTGGGTATGGACGTACAAAAATGACAATAGTCCCACTAAGACGCAACATGGCTCAGGTAACACACCGGAAAACAAGCAAAATGGTTAAGTTACAGACTCGGCTCTGCACGAGAGGATAGGATGGTTCATGGAAATACATAGGTCAGCTTCGCGGTTCTGTCTTTCATAATGCGTGGTTATGCGGAGTTCCAAAGCAGACACAAATAGTTCATATGGAGGATGCGTCGAATTCTCATGAAAACATCACAGTTCGGCCTCACGGTTTTCTTGTTTCAAAGTTGCGTGAGAGTATGCACAGATCATACGTAGATACCAAACATGATAGACAACCGATGGGAGAATGGAATATGAACCCCCAACACAAGCTGACTCTTCATATTTAACTTCATGTGCCTAGGTCGACACTTGTATTCCTGGAGCTGCATGCATTCCCTTTTGCACACGTTGGAGCTGCATCTGTTGCCTCTCCTAGGACTTAGGATAAAAACATGTCTTTCACACAACTTTGGAATAATAATAAATTATTATTCTCAAGGACTTAAGCCCCTAATATTATCCCCTCTTTCCAACCTTTCATCCCCCTTTCCCTTACCCACTTTGTGGAAGCTTAGTCCCCCATCACTCTTTCTTTTTGGTTGTTATGCACACAGCAATGTTTATATTTTATTAATGATTTTGCATAATTACATATACAAAACAGGCTCCTGGCCTTAACATCCTAGGATCTCTAGCCAAATAAACACATAAACCCACCAACTTATCAACACTTGGCTCACCAGCCTACAAAACATGTTTACAATTCATAAATACAGAAGGGGCTCGACCTTGGTGATATTACATCCTCAACCTGTCATAATTCTAGATTTATCAATTCTTCTTTTGTGTCATCTTGAAATGCACTAGAGGGAAGGCCAGACTTACAAGCTAGACTTGCAGGAGTCTTTGTTTTGAATGTATTTAATTTGAGTACTTAAATTCAGTTATTCAATAACACTTAGGTGATGAAAATGATCTTAAGTATTCTAACATTCCTATGAAACCAATTAGAGATGTAAATCTGAAATTTGAAGAAGAAACCTTATACCTTCATCCACAAATCATACCTTATCCACATGAAAGATTAGATGTTTGTCATAAAAGTTTTGAATTGTCTACCATACATGATGAAAATTTAGATAATCATATTATGTTGAAGGATTTATCACCAAAACAGAGTGAAAGTTTTAAGGAAAGTGAAGAGGAATGTCTTGAGAATACCATTGTTAAATATCATAGCTCAACAGATTAATTTCATGTGCTCATTTCTAATTCCTTTTACTCTTTATATCTCGATCTCTTCTTAGATTTTGGTGGGCATGATACTTTACCCATTGTATCTTACTCTTTTCCATCACAATCAAATATTTTTGATATGCCAAAATTTGGTTAAATTAATTTCGAAAATAACATTTATGAAGTCGGATTTGACGCTCTTTCACTTTCATCACTCACATGGAAAAAATACATGTTGCAAGATGATTTTACATGATTTATTTTTGAAAAAGACAATGCACTCATTCTCATGGAGATCAAATATTCTACATTGCATATTCAGTCTTTGGTTAGTTTGAATTTTAATGATTATGCTTGGCGTTTTGAAACGATCCATCTCATCAAATAAAGTGTTCAAACCAGTAATCTAATTGTTTTCATGAATCCTCTTATGATGTGTTCCCCATTGGCATATCTAGTTCGTCGAAGTCCTAGTTTTCATCCTAATTTTTATGATAGGATATTAGAATAGCTTGAGGATTCATATGTAAAAAATATTCATAATAAAGATAAAGTTGTTCTTGCTTTGTTTCTACCTAAATATCTAGGAGGTAAGCATGACATGATTTTTTTAGATCCTCCATGTGAAGAAATTGATGAACACTTAGAGAATTGTCAAGAGGATGGGGCACATTGGCCTTGGTTGATGTTTTTTTCAGATCCCCATAATATTGACACGTTTTCCAAAATTACTTACATTCTTCCATGCCATTATGACCCATATCAAAACAATATTGCAGAATGGATGGAGGATTCATACATCAAGAAGTTTTAAAAGAATGGTAATGATTCGGATTATTTTTGACACGAAATGAGAGCGGAGATATAATAAAGAAATGCACAGAGATATCACGTATATCCAATAATATAACATAAATATATCAGAGATGCAACCATAAACATAGAGATACAGTAATACACAATTTCTATTAATGAAAGAAATGTACAGAGACTATAAAAATATAGAGTGAAAGACTCGCTAGAATGGTGGCAGCTTATCTCTGAGAAGAGATGTGATGGCTACTCGCATTCACAAGAAGATGGTTACAATGAGGCTCTAAAGGCATTTTTATAATAAATGGGAATGTAAAAAGTCTTAGACATCCAAAAACCTAACCCTAGGAGATGAAGCGCCAAAATTCATGTGGGCCCCGTTTGGGTAAGTTAGTACATCAACTTCCCAGGGTCATAACTTTTGCATACAATCTCCGTTTTAGGTGTATGATAGCTCGTTAGAAAGGTATCGTAGAGGAGATTCATTTTGAGGGCTAAATTATACTTTCAAAGATCATTTAGGACCTTGATCTCGAAAAACCTTCATTTAGGCCCTCAAAATGGCCCTAGAAGTTAAAACCTGCTAAAAATAGTAAATTGCCAAAATTGGCAGAAAACTGTTTTGAGCCAGTCGGCAAAGGTGGGTGGCCACCAATATCCACCTGGATCAATCCTCCCTCCTTAGGAAGCAATGATATCCATTGTGTTGAGTTCTCGGGGGGGGAGAGTTTGTTGAATCTACATCTTGGTGAGCTACTTGTCTTGCTGGAGACGTCGTGTTGCTCAGTTTGTGGAAATCTGTCTCGAACCTGTTGAGGCTGAGGCTGATCAACAAGTCGAGCTACATGAGAGGACGTTGTGAAGAAGGAATCTTTGTGTTTTGTTGCAGCCTTATCAACCTGCTTATGTGGGATAGAAGGTGCTTGGGGCGAGGCTGTAGTGGTTGCACTGCCCTTCTGTTCTCCTTTTGAACAGATTGTGAAGAAGCTAAATTTTGCAGTATGAGATACTACTTTGTGGCACTTTTTAGGTGGAACAGTAGTGGGAACTACCTCTGGTATTCTATAGAGATGACCCCCCAAAGTGAAAATGACACTACGAGGTCAAGACTCATAAATAGCATGGCGCTTCCATAGATATGGTTGGCCCAAGAGAACATCACAGACATCCAGTGGGGCAACATCACATAATACCTCATCCTTGAAGGGTTGGATGCCATATGAAAATTAACACTGCTGGCTGACATGAAGATATCATCCTTGGCTAAGCCACCCGATGTTGTATGGTTGCGGGTGTGATGTTGTCGACAATCCCAACTTTTTGACAACCTCTGCTGAGATGAGGTTCTTCTGGCTTCCGCTATCAACAATAAAATGTAGCGGGGTCCCCTTCACCCACATATGTGAATGAAAAAGGTGCTCCCCGTCTTCAGGATCTGCTGGTTCTTCTGGTTGAATTGTTGTGGTCGCAACAATAGTAGTGGGGTCTGTGTCAATGATCTGTCCTTTACCAGTATTTTCAGAATCAAATTTTGAATCAGGGTTCGGCTCCTTGTCTTTGATCTAGGCCACCATTGACTGTTTTGAGAGACATTCATCGGTGTTGTGCTAGGGGCTTTTGTGGAAATTGCACCATTTTCCAGTGTCCTTCTTTGTCTTCCCGTGACCCTTCTTTTCCTGTGTCTTGGACTGGTTTTCGGGAGACTGTTTGTTAGGGTTGTGTTTGTCATAATTTGGTTGTTGTGGATTTGCAGACTCGAACTCCCATTTGTTCTGGTGCTTAAATTTCTGCTCGATTTTAACAGCATATCAATTGGTAGCACCGAGTGATGAGATGTCTAGAAAATCCATTTCAGTTTGGATGTATCTATGTAGAGCCCCACGGTATTTCAGAACCGAATGTCACTTGGAGTCTTTGATACCCATCTTGGTATGCAATGTATGGAAGGTATTGGTGAACTCTGGAACTGCTTGGCCCCTCTCTTGCCGCAATGTGGTCCATCTCATGTACTAGTCCTCATAGTTTCCAATAGGGTAATACTGTTCCTTTACCACATCCAAAAAAAAATCCCAAGTGGGATCGGCCCAATATATTCCAGACTCCTCTATGGAACTTTTCTCCTAGTAATTTTTCCACCAATGTTTGACATGAGGGAGAGATTTAAGGAGTGAGAAGGTGATCTTTTTTTTGTCGGAAAAATCATGAACAGAGAAATAACCTTCTAGTAGATTTAACCATTTTTCTAGGGCTTCTTCATCTATTTGTCCTTCAAATACAGGAATATCAAAATTAACTTATACCTTGAAAGGCAAGGTGCCTCCAAAGTGGCCGCTTGATGAAGATGCACCTGATGCTATCAACAGGCATTGAAGGATGTGTGAAAAATTCTCCATCATTTCGTCCCTTTGTCAAGTGAAATATTTCTCAAGCAACATATTGATAGAATCATCTGCTCTGTCGTTTTTCTTTTCTTCTGCCATTGATCCGAAATCAGATCTAGAAGCCTGACAGGGTTTAAAAATGCTCAAAAATGAAAGTGCTCGGAATGTGATGAAACCAATTCCATTGCGTCCGTCTCGTCTTCCTGATTCTGGTGGTATATTTACTTCATCAAATAGGCTTCGTATGCAGAAGATATCACATTCTGTCTGAAAATCCAAACAGGCAAAAAAAAGGGATGACTGTACAGTCCGTACAGTGCCACGTGGCATGATGACTGTACAGGCCGTACGGAGGTACAACTCACATGGTAACCCTGGGAGGTGACATGTGGTAGCTCCATAAAGTGTCACGTGGCAGGCTGATTTGGCGTACGGGCAGATAGCTGGACCAATGTAGGGGTGACACGTGTCACCACTGTAAGGGTGACACATGGCACGGATGATGTCAGCACGTATAGTGGCAGACATGTGGTAGGCTGACAAAGCAGTACAGCTTTTTACAGGTGGCAGGCACATGGACCAATCAACAATTGACACTTGGTGTGTTTTGGTTGGTTGTTGGTGTGCCACGTGGCCCAGTCATGGGTTGCCACGTGGCACCCCGTGATTGGTTTGTGGGTTTTGGTAAAATTGTTGTGGTTTCACCGTGGGTCGAATGTGCGACCTCCCCTCCCAGAAACAGACTAGTAGGACTAGTCTAACCACCCATCCCATGGGTGTTCCTTGTTAGCTATATAGGGATTAATCTATTTGAATTCAAATGAGGGAAAGGTCGGCGGAGGAAAGGGGTCGGGGCTTAGCCCCAGCCCTCGGCGCAAAACACACCACACGACCATTCCATAAAACCAGGAGCGTGGAATATGGATAGGGCTTAGCCCCTAGATCTCGGGTGGATCCCACAGGACTGGGGCTATAGCCACAAAAAGGGTACGGGGGTTATGGAACTACCCGAGGTCATATGCCAATGCCAACAAAACCAGGAGCTGGAGCGCGAGGAAAGGGGCCAGCGCATGGGCGCGTGGCCATATGGAGGCCTATATGACCATGAAAAGGGGGCACACGCCTAGGTCTCAGGGGATTATCCCCAAATTTAAACAAAAGTGGGTTATTTTGTATTGTTTTGGGATTTTTATTGGTTATTCAGCCTATAACTAATTGATTTTCTCCATTTTGGGGAGATATTGGGCATTTTTGGAGCCCAAATTTTGGGAGGAAGTTGGAGATGAGAATCCAACTTCAAATATATATAAACCAATCTTGTTTGAGGCCATGGAGGATAGTCAAGGATAGAAAAGAGCCGAGTTATGCTGAAGGGAAGCCAAGCCAAATCCATTTTTATGCAGGGAAGATTTTGAGGAGCAGACGCTGTCGGGTCATTTCTGGGAGCTTCGGACGTCCGTTTTGTGTGTTGTTTTCTTTGCAGGGTTCTAGAGATCTGGAAGAACATGACCAAATCAGTCTTGTAGCCAATTGGAACTAATGTGATGTATTTTTTTATCTCTTGAAAAGAAATAAAGAATCCTCCCCCACAGAGACAAAGGCCTGGAGACGTAGGCAAAAGTTGTGTCGAACTTTGTTATCAATCTGTGTGTTATGGTTTTTCTGTTTATTATTTCATTTCAGATCTGCATATGTGTATATGGCTGTCATAATTCCTCTTATTTCCTCATTATTTCATTAAGTTTCTCAAATGGTTAATTAACACATGCAAAATTAAAACTCAACCATAGTCATTAAAAGATCTGATGGATCAAGTGGTATCAGAGCTAGTTGACATTTGGATTTGAGTTTTGCATGTTAACCAGGGAAAAGCTACAACGTGGTGAAGGTGAGCTTGTTGCAGAGAATCCATTAATTGGATTGAGAAAGAGAGCTTCTCATAGCGAGAAGATGGCATCGGAAGAAGGGATTTCTCAAGATGAGAAAGAATTCCGGAAAACATTCCATTCTATGTCGGAGATGGTGAAAGTTTTGTACGAAGATTACTTGGAACATAAGTGACCAATTTTGGGTGATTCTTCAAAAGGAAAAAGTGAAGAAGAAGAGGACCATCCTCATATTCCTCCTTCACCTCCATTAACACCTCCTTCTTCTCCTTCTTCATCAAGTTCAAGTTCTACATCTAATGGAAAGAAAAATGTTCATAAGAATAAACATGAAATGCCATTGTTAAAACTTGATGTCAAATTTGAGTTGCCCATATATGATGGTGAATTAAATGCAGAAAAACTTGACAATTGGATCAGACAGATGGAGCTATACTGCAGTGTGCAACAAATCAAGGATGAGGCCACACAAATTAAGTTGGCATCTTTGAGACTTGCAGGTACAACTCTTATCTGGTGGCAAAGCAAGCTGCAAAAAGGAACACAACATGTGAGTAATGTATTTCCATCATGGAAGAGTTTCATTTCTGCACTTAGGAAACAATTCTATCCTTTGGGTTATAAAGAAAAAGCAATAATTGAATGGTAATCTTTAAAACTAAGAAAAGGACAAAAAGTGCAAGAATACACTGATGGATTTCGAAAAATGGCATTAATGTTAGACATTCCTTTGCAAACACAAGAAACTCTTATGAAGTATATAGGAGGTTTACCT
>ML797670.1:156869-171015 GCA_009831015.1 Picea engelmannii
CTGGTTTTCGACTTTCTATGCCTTGCAGGATTGAAGATGCTCTTGTGGTTGCACTGGTAATATGATTTTACTTTGTGTTTTGATCTATGTAGAAGTTAGAGTAGGTGTAGGAAAAGAGTCCTTTTGGGTTTTTCTTTCCTTTTCACTTTTTTTTCTTTTGATCAATGCAGTTATGAAGGCACATGGTTATGCAAAGAGAACCATCATCTGAATGTTGTCAGGGAAGTCTTCTTTCAGTTCCTTTCCTTTTCCTTTTCGCAGTTGTCTTGATTAAATGTTTATTTTTCAAAACTTGGAAGCATCGTGTAATGATTTCATATATTATGAAGCATTAATAAAGAGATTAGGGATTTGATATCGGTTTTACCCTAACAAACATAGCTTACCACTGCACATAATTTCACTCATCCTGGTTAAGGATTTTTCTGTGACTTTTAATAATAAGCTTAGTCAAAATGATGTTCATGCATCACTATATTAAGAAAATAACCTTCCTATATGCAAAAATACGAACTGTGTTGTTCTTCCTCTTGATCCTCTTTCTCTATAAGAGGTTGGCCTAGTTTTTTTTTTGGTCAAATTCTTTTTAAAAGTGAGCTTTTGCTATTTCGATTGTGTTTATTTTGATATACTTCTTATTTTGAATCCCATTAATAAAATATGATTTGGTTTGTTGTGTGTTTTTTTTTTTTCTTTCTTTGATTGAACTTTCTTCTTGTCTATCTTTTTGAATAAATATATTTCTGATTAAAGAGTGATTGTAGAAGGAAGCATTCATTTCAAGACTTATCTTTTTAAAATAAATTTGAAATAGTTCAAACAGTTTCTAATGTTAAGGTTCAACTCAGATAATTGATTTATAAGTCAGTTGAGTACTATGAAATCCTAAATGATCTTTGTCAGAGTATTGCCCTTGAAATGTGTTGAGATCTTTGGGAGTTACGATTATCCTTAGACTTTTTACACCATCCATGTTCTTGAGAGATCAGTTTTAAGTGCTTCCCCATTCTCTAGATGATTTCTTAACTGAAATATAAAATCTCTAAACCATGATAAAACTTCCAGTTTTGAAAGAAAAAAAAAATCAATTGTTCACTTGTAATGCAATTAACCTCTAGTATCACCTCGCCCTCTTTGTCATCAATAAATCTATAATTGTATTATTATTTAAAAGAGGAATAAGAGGGTTGAAATCACTTAAGTGTGGGAAGTGTTTGTAAACCCGTCGGGGTACTGAACAGGCTCACTGGCAGAAGGTAAATGCACACATGATACCAAGACAAATTCGTTGGGGTACTGAACAGGCTTGTTGGCAGTGAAGAAATGTCGGGTCGAGAGGTAGCATGTATATTCTTTTAAATTAACTTTTATGGAAGTATACATCATGTGGATATAACTATTTGATGGGATTAAATCATTTGAGTGGGTTAAATGACATCCCTATCGAGGCTATATACGCCTGTTGGTAGTAGTGGCTATGTCAACAGTATTGAATTCCTTTTATAAACATCATGAATCTTTGATTAAAACACAACTTCATGTTATAATCCTCTATAAAATCATTCTTTTCTTCTTTTCTCATATTTTTCTATAAATCCAAGCTAATCTTAATATTGTGTAATATTAAAGTGGATTTGTTTCAAAGTAGCTTAAAATTACATCCATGTATTATTATTCTTCCCTATGATGGAATTTTAATAGGTCAGAGATAACTTCTTCTCCCAGTGAGTCGCCATTGTTTGGGCCCTAACAACCCCCTTCTTTCATTTTAATCAAAATCTATGGTCCCTCAAAATTTTATTTGGATTCTTCATTTTGTTTCCTTTGACTTTATTGGATTGGTATTGATTTTGTTTGTTTCGAGGTTGGTTTGAGTTTATATTCTTTTGTTTAGTTTGAATTTCATGAAATTCAAATGCCATTTTGTTTTTCTTTCTACAGAGTTTTGATGTTGATGGACGAGCTTCATAATTTTGGAATTTGTTATTGCCTCTTCCTTATTGAATTTATCTACTATGAGAATGGCTTGGTTGAAGATATGGATTAATAACAATGATTTTACAGGAAGGACGTTTATTGTGACACATATTTTTTATAACATTTGTTCACGTTTAATCAAATTTGAATGAGGGAGAGACGAACATAGAAATCTTAAGTTGAACGAAAACATTAATTATTATCAACTGTTTACTTTCGTTTAAATTATAATTATGTTTTCATCTTTTTTTCATTAGCAATCATTTTCACAAAATCATTTCATAGGTTTAATTAATTAAATTATTTTGTGAGTTTGCATCTCATTTCAAAATAAAAATAAATAAAAAAAAATAAATAAAAAAAAAAAAATTATCTATCATTTGTTTGATTTTGTGAAAACCCAAAATTAATATTTTTGTCCTCTCCATCAACTTGAAGCTTATATACTTTTAAGATCATATTTGAAATTAAAATATAAACAATATTTGTTTAGAACTTATCGTTAGTTTAAATTCATTTTAATTTTATTGTTCTATATTTTGTTTTATCACAATTTTTAGGTTATTAATTTGGTTTCTTTTTGTTTCACAGGTTTCTATTATCAGTTATTTGGTATGGATCTAATCATGGCTTGATTTTATTATCTAAATACGTTCAATATAATTGATCCAAAAATAATATTGGATTGTTGCAAATAATTTATGAGCAACGTCCCTGAGGTGTAGGACAGTCGGTGACAGAGTGTGCTATTAAGGCACTCCGTGATGTTAAAGTCACCAGTTCGAAACCTACAAGGAAAAAAAATCCAGCCATGTTAAGGGTTGGTGTGGCTCAGGCCGGGTGCGATCCCTGGGTGATTTTGACAACTTAGATTCCCCCAAGTCATGGTTTCTTAGCCACAGGTTAGTCCCACATGTCAAGGACAAACTAACAAAAAAACAAATTATGAGAAACAACAGATAAGATTTGGAAATATGTTCAAGAATAGATAGATGATTTTTCTAGATTAATTGTAGCTAAACTGTAAGGAATATGAAGAAACAGTTGAAAATGCATCTGCAAAATGGACCCATTTGGCTTACTCATGAGCTTTGTCTGAAACAAATGCACGATTTGAGAGATATTTTTTTCTCTTAAGGGGCAAATTTCAGGTGGCAGAAATTATTAGTGACACCCAGACTATTCATTCATTGCATAAATATATGAGAAAGTTCAGAGCCCGGGGATCCAAGAAATTGAGAGGAGGATTTTTATCCTTTATTTTTTGTATATTATTTCTTTTGTAAAAAAATTTCTTTTCAAATTGAGTAACATATGGTTGGAATCTTTGGGAGAATGGGCTAGTATTTTCAAAGAAGAATATGGAATTCCAGGTTACTTAATGGATTTTGTCTTGTGAATAAAATGGTTTTGTTTTCATTATAATATCTTCATATTCTTTGAGTAATTGATTATTCATTGATTTAAATTATCTTTGGTCTCTTTTATCAATACATGGTTAATTGCTATCATTTATGTATTAAGTTTTTCAATCTTTAAGAGTCTATTATCCCGAAAATTCATTTTGGACCTTATGATGAACTTATTGTACTGAAACTATATGGGATACAGTTTACGCTTTGAATTTTGTCCATTTGTAGATTGTGTAATGCTAATATTATTTCTCCTATAATTTATGAATATGAAACTTTGTTTGTATTGAACTAGGTTTAGATTGTTCTGCATATAACTTTTCATGTTATGTTTTCATTTATATGGTTCATTATATTTTGGTTCCTTTAATATCTATGGCTGATCATCTATTGATACATTTTGAGTTTATGTCTAACGTTGGATAGTTGATAATACCACTTGCTGAGGGTTGGAGTTTATTTCACTTTTATCTATTGGACATTTTAAAGTCACGTGAGATAAAATTTATTTGTCTTTTTGGCATCATAAACTCATTTCGGAATATAAAAGACTTCTTTGAGTTTCTTCAGGAAGTGTTATGCTTGATTTTTTCATAGGTTTACACTTGACACGGGATTTAGCTTAGTATTGTTGATCAACTAGAGGTTAGTTAGCTTATTATTTATTTAATTTGTTGATTTGTGAATGAATAGTGATTGCATCATTTAAACGTTAATTTGCTTTGTCTATTTTTGTAATATCATTTACAATCTTACTCATTCATTGTTTATTTGGTATTTAGAGTAATAGAATATTTTTTTTATATTTAATCTTGTTTAGATCCATTATCTTAAAACAATTATTTTCACAAGGCTTTGCTTAAACCTTGTAAATTGTATATAGCTATTGTACATAAACATTGTTAGTCAAGCATTTGTAATTAAAGTGTTGATTGTTAGAGCTGTATCTTTAGTTAGTCCACATATTTTAGTTGTTTTAGGATATTAGTTGGCTAAAGGAGCCATAAACCTGTCAGGGTAGATTATACCAAACGGCTTGGGTTAAATAGACAACCCCGATCTAGATCTTCCCTTCTCGTTGATGATGTGTCATAAACGCCCATTAACAAGGCTCTAATGCCTCCTTCCTTCTCCTATTGTGTCACTATTGTAAATCCTTCAAACCTATCCCAAGTTGTTCTTAAGGGGGGATGTTAGGATATTTAGACACTTAGGAGTTAGTTAAGATCTACTTGGTCTAATGTGTTGTTAGGTAAAAGTGTGTTTCTTAGTCTGTTTATTTAGTATGCATTAGTATGCATTTGTAGTTCAGAAATCTGATGCTCACAATATGTTCCCGACATAGAGTGATTTGACGGTTCATATTCTCCTCGATATTAACGACCATTGATCTGTGGATTAACACCTGAATGGTCCATGATCTCTATTTAAAGAGCATGAAGGGTCATTTGTCGATGATCGATTGTGAGAAAATCTCTTGTAAACTATCTCTGTAATATTTTTCTTTTTCATTGATAAACTGCTCCAAGTGATCGTGTTGTCTTGGGCATGGATGTTTCCCCATAGGGGTTTTACCATGTCAAAACATCGATGTGTTGATCTTTGATCTAGTTATGTGAGTGGTTATTGAAGGTGTTCGTCGTATGTTGGAATACTTATGTTGTCAAACACCTAACATTTTCACCATCTTCCAGTCTATCCTTATAAACTATGTTACAAAAGGATGCTTATAGGGAATGCATTCCCCACAATCATGGGACTTGGGTATTGATTATTTTTCCAGCTAGATAAAAAGTCAACTTTGAGAGTAGTTTTTATGGGGAATAAAGAAAAATCCCCTTAATTTGTATGGTTCATTCATACTATATTATGAAAATGACCAATATTTCTTTTGTTTATTTAAATCCAATGATGTGGGAGAGTGTTATGTAGTTAAACCCCTAAATATTTAACATCACGTTAAAATAAGGTTCTTTAATTAACCCAAATATTCTTTTCAAGCACAAATCTTCTTGTGAAAGGACTGGGTAGTTTCAAATCATAAAATAAAAAGAAATGAAACATTATAACTATTAAATTTGTTTTCTTAGCTCAACAATTCATGCCTCACAACACAAGTAAGCAAAAGATACATCTAAGATAATTCTTAAGAGGAAAATCATAGAGATAACATTGTATTTTCTTAGAAAGGTTTATATAATTTAACCATAAATATCATAGGGGTGTAAAGGAACAAATGCTCAATATTTCTACTATGTAATACAAATTCTAAAACCATAAAAACTAGTCACCCCTTGGCAACTTTTTATGGATCTTATTTTTAAACAATAACAATTAGGTTCCCAAGTGAAAGTTATTTAAAATCTGAAATAATGTTTGTCAAGGAATTACATGACTCTCAAAATGAACAACATAAATAACTGTGTTCTCTTTTTATAGGCTGGGATGGGGTTCCCGTGGACTAGAAATACAATACCTAGAAGAAAGAAAGGAAATAAATTAGAATTCAACCTCAATGATATGATATTCTAAAATAAAAAGGAGAATGAATAAATGAATGGGAATAAGTAAAATAAAAGTGAAATCTTGTAATTATATATTTGAGAATGATGTTCAGGTTCCCAAGCACCTTTCATCTCAGCCTCTACACAAAAACAACCTAAAATCGTCCCATATGCCGCAAGGACTACAACAATCACTTTGATACCAAAATGTGAGGTACTTGTCACTAGAAAACCCAAAAAATTACTCCAACACAAATTTGTAATGTACCCATCGAACCAGGTACCTCTAAATTCACCTTCTTGGGAAAATTACAAAATTTGATACCAATTATTTAATAAAGAAGCATGAAACCAACACATGCAATAATCAAGAAACATGTAAACCATAAAAGAAATAAATAACATGGCATGCAAAAAATTAACCACCATCATGCATGATATAAACACATATTAGAGACAAATAATGCACAGCAAAATATAGATTACACAGAAAATAGAGAGATCACATATCTTTAAATAAACCAGTCACCAACTGGATGCATACATTTGAGGTTCCACCCAACCATATACATTGTTCTTCTAGATCTCAACAATAGGTTACCCTTGATCCAGAGATATGAATCCGTAAGGACAGTGTAACACCCCCCCTTTTAAACCCTTGATTATGTGTACTTAATCAGGATGTATGGTTTCCATGCCATGGCATAAAAACATTGTAAATTCCAACAATCGATTGTGGAGGTGAATCCTTAAAGTAATAGCCATGATACCACTAGGAGAAAGAGTGAAGAAAACCTAAAAATGGGTTCCTCATGCTAAAGAGGACCCAATCCTCCTTGTTGATAATATTTTCTTTTGAGATATTTAGATTAATTCGCTCATACCATATTTCAAGACAAATCAGTTAATGAGGAAGGGTTGGTGGTTGAGAAACTAACCACCCTCGATGAATACTGGTATGGAAAATCTGGCTAGGATAGCTGAAACGATCATCCCTAAGTACAATAGGGTGCCATTTTCCACAACCCCAGATTGAACCCATGAATTCCTTCTAACAGAAGGAGGGGGGACAGGTCAAGAACCTTCCTGAGGGGGGTTACATGCAAAGGAGGCACAAATGGAGAAATGAGAATAGAGGGATGCGTGAATAAGGGGAATGGGGGACATAAGAGAGATGATATTTGAGTTGGGAGCACTTGAGGAAAAGGATATGTGCTGCTACTAGAGAAAAATGCACAAGTGGGTGCATAATTCCTTGGTAGTATCATGGCTTGGCACAAGGGTGGCCAGAGTGATAATAATGAATGCCTCTAATCCTACGGTTGGGTGGAAAGGTGGACACCCATAGTCAGTTGGTTTCTTAAGTTCCTCCCTAAACAGATAAGCATGTATTTACTCTGTGTAATTGAATGGAAAAGAAGTATTGATATTGGTATTTGTATTCTGAATATGTATGCCTCGTTAATGGGATTGATACTATTCTATGGAAAGTATTTGTACTAAGAAAATAGGAAATTATTCATAATGATACAAAGGAAATGAATATGTGTTTATGATTGTTGTGTGCACAATTACAAAATTTTTAAGACCCAACTATCAACCAAGCCCGCTTAATTCCTGGTTGAGTTGATAATACTCAATAGTCGTTGATCTATGAGTTGAACTAGATATCAATTGTATAATATTTTATTTTTCCCATCCTAACTCCACGATAAATATTGGCCTTTAGATCGGTGGATAGATGGGATTCCTAGTGACCCGACAATTCGATAAGGACATGGTTCTAGGGACTGGTTCCACCTTTCCCATTGGTATTGAGTGAAGAGGAATCAACATCATGATGGCGTGAATCACCTTCGTGGAAGTCGTGGTGTTAGGAGTGCAACACATGTCAACACCTGATGGGTTTAGCGTGGGCTTGACCAAAGGTGAGAACCCATGGAATAGTGACGTTGATCTTGATATTTGGATTCATGGGTGGAGAAAATATCCACCGCATATCTCGGTCAAGAGGAGACAATTGGACCCCGGACCACTGGGGGTCTTGTTGCAAGGATTTTGTAGAATGCCCGATGACATGATACCCGGTGGGCAGGGTTCCCATGAGGGGTTCCATTTTCCATTTATTATATATATATAATCATGAGAGGAGGATAACACCAAGTGTGACATGTTATGCATACGTGGCATCCAGGGTGTCACTAGGGCGACACTTAACAACCCTTTGGTTTGAGAATAATTTGAGCGTTGGCCTTTTCGGGTCGAAATACTTTATATCATCACTTGGATTTGTCAACTATTAGATCTAATGACTGAGAGATATCAGCCATAGATATTTATAAAATATCAAGAGGGATTTCACATCCCGGGGCACTAGAGCACTAAAATTCAGGGGAATTCTAAGTCTAGGCCCTTTGGAAGTCCCAATACTCGATATCCGAGGACTGGGGTTCCATCCCTTGGTTCCATATCCTTAACTACAATAATATTGAGAGAGGAAGAGAGGGTGATGTCATGATTATGTACTGTGCCAAATCAGTAGCCAGGGTGTCATGGAAGGGACACTTGTCAACCTTTGGTTGCATGTGAGTGGAGTATGGGACCCCTCCTCAACCCAAGATCTATAGTAAGCACAATAGATTCAAAATCGTTAGATGTAAGGGTGGATTAATATCCACCATATATCTCAGTGGAGAAGAGTCAAGAAGACCCAGGACCATGGGGAGTTTTAGTGTATAGGATATTGGAGAGGGTCGAGGTCCGAGACCTTCTTTGACGAGAACCATCAATCTGTTTCAAGGTACCCTAAATATCTACCATTCGATCCTTAGCATTTCTACCACACCAAATATGTGATAGGATCTCTCACAGTCGTCATATCTAAGCGTGTGAGATCTTAGTTGTCAATCTCGTAGACTCCTAATTCTGAGAGTTAACATAAATAATTGTTATTAATCATGGAATTTCCTTATTAATTATCATTTTAACCTAATTAAGTATCTTGTAATACCCAAATGATAGATATCATGGTTTTTATCCCATAGTGGGTTGGTAAGGGGTCGAGGCCCCGATGTCCATGACTACCCGGTGATGCCATGTGTCGTGACGTGAGTGGTGCCACATGTTGTGACATGAGTGGTGACACGTGTCCCATAGATTTGGTAATAGTGGACATGTGTCCAAGTGGAAAATGAGTACCATGTGTCAGGTGGTATGAATTCCATGTGTCATGCAATATGGCATGACCAGATAGGGCCATGTGTCCCAGGATGCCAATTATATCCTATATCATGGACCACTAAGATATTTTGGGAAATAGACCTCACGAACATTATCGATGATCGACACATGAAAGATCCAAGATGAAGTCAAATGACATCATCCAATGAATAGGGAGTGAAAAAGTGTCAATGACCTGTTGTGTGAACCCTGAGCACTATGGTGACATGTATGCCACATCAGTCCATGTGGAAGTACACATGTCACATGGTGAGTGTACCACGTGTCAAGTGATTTTAGTATTTTAGGCAGAGATCCATGGGGAAAACACGTTCCACATGTCATGAGGTAATGGTGGCCATGTGTCATGCCATTGTCAAGACAAGTCACATGATAAGATAATGTTTCATGTCATAGGCACCAACTCATCCTAGATCAAGAGTTGTGGAGCTTTGTAAATAGTGAAAAGTTTGAGGTCTGAGATCCTAGGATTTGAGATTCCAATTTCCTAAGATGACATCAGCTGGTGTAACCAAGCCAATTCCTGGTGTCCACGTGTCCACACCTAGTTAAATTAGATATCAAGAGAATACAAGCAAAGGGTTATGCACGTAAAGTTTTGAGATCATGTGGCCCTGACAACTAGCGGACATGTGTCATCAACTGGTGAGAGTGTACCTCAGAGGATGTGTAACACTGCATTGGGTGGTAAAGGGTCGAGGCCCGATGAGCTATGGGTCCGGTGGAATAGGTGGTTGTAGGAATACTGAGAGGGGGGCATGAATCAGTATGATCACAATTAGTACTTTTAATCACAATATAAAACCTCCAATGAATATTATGAGCATTCAAAATATCATCAACACCATAAGCATCACATAAACACAGTACACCAGAATTTTAGATGGAAACCCAATGTGGGAAAAAAACACAGAATATTTTTCTTATTGATCAAAGAGTAAATTCATTGGAAACACCAACTTCCTATTTCTCCAGTTACAACAGGAAGGAGGATCCAACCTCCTATTTATAGGTTTCAACTTGAAGGAAGCTCCAACTCCCTAATTTTCTGGATCGAACTAGAAGGAGGCTACAACCCCCTTTTCTTCCCTCTTCCAACCACCTTGAAATATAGATGTAGACCAATGTATCACTCCCTTTGTCCCTGATAACCTGTTGTTTCTTCTATCTATAATATTATGTATGTTGTTGTAACATTCTTGGCCACCCGAGTTAGGCCATGCTACCTCGTAGAACCATTATTTTCTAAGCTCTGATACCAATTTGTAGCATCCCCATCCATCCAGGTTGGGCCATGCTACCTCGTAGAACCACTCTTTCTAAGCTCTGATATCAATTTGTGACGTTCCCCGCCATTCCAGGGATGGGGAATGCTACCACAATTCTACTCTCTTCAAAATCATATACCACATTGTAACACACCCCCAACCACCTGTTGGGGCACGTCATTCTTTTAAAACATAGATTCATAAACATAAGCATTCTACTAGAACACAAATTCATAAGGAATTAACAATAAAACATACATGCAACAAACACATGCAATTCTTATAAATAATAGACATGTACTTAAACACAACATGTGACATTAAAAAAATTGATACTTATATTTTAATTGATGTCCACCAACTGTGAAAACCTTCCACAAACCTCCTTTCCTTAGACGACGCTACTCTTCACTCTCAGAGTGGGTCACCCCCAAGCTGGGACTAAACTCCACCCGGGAAAAGAGATTCCTAAGATAGGATGAGACTATGAGAAGTCGCACAGTACATCAGGAAGGATTCCCTCCTAGGATCCAACTTATGCACACTTCTCACAAACTCTCATTCCCCACATACATGTCCCACCTTGGGAAGTGTACACCTTCATTGTTCAACAGTCCATGGACTTCTCCACTTCCCTTGTAGGGCTTCAAAAACAAGCCAGAAAAGAATTCTTAGAGATCTGTAGCTGATGTTGGGCTCCCTCTAGAAGATTTCACTTCCCCAACAATCTCTCTCATCTGGAGAGAGTTTCTCATAGGCCTGAAAATTTTCTTCTTCAATCCATGGTCATGGAAACCTGCCTCTTCAAACCCACAGGCCTAAGAACCTCCTTCTTCTTTCCAACTTATAATTCAAACAGGTAAGGGCGATGTCAACAAAAAAACTAGGGTATGTCACTGATGATGGTAGAAACAACCAACCGTTAAGGCAGGGTACAGACTCAAGAAAGTGCAGGTGAATGCAAGTTACAAATTTTGACAATGGAGGAGGTTCAATGATGTAAAGAATGATTGAGTTCCTAAATTCTGAGTGTGTGAGGAAAAGATTCCCAAAATACACTAATTTCCCACATATATTTGCATGCACCTTGGATGACACATGGATCTCCAAAAGCTCGTTTTCTCTCCACTTGGGATTCATTCACCTTCCATAAGAACTTAGGATAAAATAATTATTCTCGCCATAATCTTTAGGAATAATATTATAATATTCCTTTGGCAATAATCCCTCTAGATTATCCCCCTTTCTAGTCTCTTAGCCCCTCCCTTTCCCTTCCTAGTGGATTTTTGTTACCCATGATTTTGGTCATCATGATGGTGTATTAATGATGGTGTCCTCAGTCTCTTAATAAGAACTTTATCCTGAGAAAAGTTACTTTCATCTCTTCCCAGAAAACTCACTTTTAAAGAGGGTTCGCAGGCTGCTAATATATTAGGGTGCGAGAATGACCCATTCTCGTAGGCTACCTTAAGCCAGGGTGTGAACTTCTCGCACTGTGTTGAATAGCTAGGGTGCGAACTCATCCTAAAGCATGGAAAAAGGTGAATTCTCGATGGTTCTATAAGGGAATCTTCTAGAAGAATGGGTTGGCATTCAAATGGTTATCCGTGTACTGGATTCCATGATATTGTGGGATCATTCTTATCCAAGTAACTATCTCATTCTCTCCTATATATTGAGGGAATTCTCATGGAAAAGGTTAAGCAAGATTCATTGGAGAATTGGTGAAAGAATTGTGTGAAGGAATTAGCTTGAACAGGAGCTTGGAGACTCTAGCAAGTCTATCAAGAGGATTTGATCTTCTTCATACAATGATCAAAATCTAGACCAGGGGTCAAATTTTAGCTCAAAAATCAAAATTCTTGGAATTTCCTCAAAATGAACATGAGTATAGGCCTCGTCATTGCGAACCCAACGCAACTCGTTTCGTCTCAAACAGATGTCAGGAGCGATAGATATTGCAATCTATCTGAATCGTCAAACAGGCAAAAAAAGGGACATTGACTGTGCAGTCCGTATAGTCCGTACAGACTGGTGTGGCAGAGGTGACGTGGCAGTTTCAGATTGGTAGATTTGAGAGGATCATTTGATGACATGTGGTAGTTATTGGGCAAATGGCGTGGTGCCACGTGGCACCGTTGAATTGGTTGTTGTTCAAAATTTTGTGTAGTCCACCAAATTCGAACCGTGGACCTCCCCACTGGTGTAAGCTTTAACAAAGTCCACCCAAACATCGTACCACTGCTTGTTTCTTGTTAATTATATGTTTCAAAACTTATTTAGGTTTGAATGGTTGATATTTCGGTGGGGGGGTCAGGCTGGGGCTTAGCCCCAGCCCGTGGTTGCATTGTTTACCATATGACCGAAATACATAACACAGAGCATGCGATTTGTTTTGGCCCGCGGTTATGTAATGATTACCATATGACCGATTTTTAAATGGCACACAGGGTTTTTCAATGTGTAACCCGTGGTTCTGTTTTGTTCATATATGACCACCAGTTAATATATATTGTGTGCGTGGGAATTGGTATTATAAATGGAGCTAGCCCCGTTCACATAACACCATAGCATATGACCATGCCCTCCGTTGATTGCATGTGGGTTTTTTAAATGTAGCCCATGGATATATGCCTATCCACATGTGACCACAACCGGGAGTGTGGGGGGCTTAAAACGGTTACATTTTGTTTACTAGCCCGAGGTCATATAGTGACCCATGTGCCCGAGTGTTAGGCGGTTAGAGGTTGGCATGCCCATAACCATCCTATAGTTTGGACAGTTTTGCGGTTGTGCACATGTGTTGGGTTTAAACACGAATTTGGAGTGTGTTCTTGGGTTCAAGCAGATGGAGGTGTGTTTTGGCGAACCAAAGCTAGCAAGCTTGAAGGAAGAGAATGGTAGGAGGCCTATCTTTCTCATTTTTTGGCCGATTGAGGTGTCGTAAAAGCCCAGCTAGGGGTTTTTGGATGTCCTGAATCCATTGGCACTGTTATCAAGGCCATTTGAAGACTTCTTTTGTAGGTTTTTATCCATTGAAGTTTCAGTAAGCTCCAAGGAGCTTGAAGCCCTCATTGATTGAGGACATGTTTTGGTGAGCCTATGTTTGTTTTCTGTGATTGAATAATAATTTTTGGCTAATTGTTATGCTCTGAACACATTGGGACAGGTTTCGGAGGATTTTGAGGACTTTTACAGGTGTTTTTTCCAAATAGAATATCAGGGAAGCTTATGGCCACATGTAGAAGAGGTCATGCCCGGATGAACCATGATCCGTTTTCAGAGTTTTATTAGTCATTTTTGGGGTTTTTATGTGTTCTGATCCCAATGGTACAGTCTATTTTTACATTGGAGTTGAGAAGAAGCTTGTAAAATAACTTTTGACGAATTAATCCCAGAGAGCCAAGTCCATTGATGGAGGCTCAAGGAGATGTAGCCCGGAGAGGGGTGAACTCCTTTATCATGTTGTTCTTATTGTGAGTTTGATGGTTTATTTGCTGCAAGTTGTGTTGTTGTGTATTTATTTAAAGTACATATTTAATCATCTAAAAGAACAATTCCTCACACATAAACATTCAAAAGAAGATTCTTAAAGTTGGAACATAATTTTGTTCTTGCATATTTATACACATGAAGCAAGGTCCTGTAAAGTTTATTTTTATGAAGTAGAGGGTGCTTGCATAGAATAACAAGTCAGCCTTCTATTTTCAGATCAGGTGGTATCAGAGCATAGTTTGTTTTGCTC
>ML797670.1:186804-197647 GCA_009831015.1 Picea engelmannii
ATGTTCAGCAGAAAAAGTCACCATTGAGTTGGCTTGGTAAGAAATGGTTGGATTTCTTGAGCAAGTAAGGCTTGCATTTTCTATTGTAAATGCACTTTTCAGCCTTATGTGTGCATTTATGTTGAAAGCATGATAAGTTGCAGCAGTTTATCACAACTTGTATGATGCAAGTTTTCATGTGAATGAAATTCGCTTGAAGGCATTTTTGTTGTTGCACAACTTCGCCAGGAGGATGTAAAAGATGATTATGATGTTCACTTGTTACAACCATGTATCTTTTTCATGTTCAGCTCTTATGTACCCACATGTTTTGGGTTATGTACTTATGTTTGTACTGGAAGGAGAGTTGAAGAGTCATGCACATGCATTTGTTTTTGTGTATGAGTAAACAGTGAACCTGGTGATAGTTCATCATGAATGACTCATGATTGTAACATGATTGTGTATCATGTTTGTCGACTTGTCATTGGGAAGGTTGATATGTTTCAAATGAGTCTCAACTGGTGTCGATGTTGTCTTGATGACTATGTTGTGTCGATCATGTTTTTCGACTCATGTTTAGTTGATGGTGTTTGTTGGTTGTAAGTTGATTTTGGGTACACCAAGATGCAGGAAAACACCATGAGCTTTGATGAAGTACAAGATGTGACAGTTTGTTTGAAGAGCAAAAGACTTTGTTGGCATCATTTTCAGTCTTGTATAAATTTGTTTTCAAGATTGATGGTTTTCTTGGCTTGTGACAAGATGTCACAGGAAAGTTTTTGCAGCCATTGGAGAGTTGATTGTGTTGACGTCAAAGAGTTTGCAAGAGGGACTTGATTCTTAGTGCGAAGGTTGATAGTCTTCCAAGCACAGAGAGAATAGTGGGTCAACAACAGCTAGAGAACCGTGGTCGAAGGACATAGCCAGTTGCAGTGCAAGGCATGTCAAAGTATCCAGGTGATTGTCAAAAAGACTTTTCAAGTAGAATCAATTGATAGAACTTGAAAGTAGACAGATAATCATAAGATTTTGTGGGTCCAAAATCCTTTCAGTGGGAAGGTGTGATCAAAATCTGGACCAGGGGTCAAATTTTAGCTCAAAAATCAACGTTCTTGGAATTGCCTCAAAATGAAGGTGAGTGTAGGCCTCGTCGTTGCAAACCCAACACAACTTGTTTCATCTCAAACAGATGTCAGGAGAGAGAGATATTGCGATCTATCTGAATCGTCAAACATGCAAAAAAAGGGACGCTGACTGTGCAGTCCGTACAGTCCATACAGGCTGACATGGCAGAGGTGACGTGGCAGTTTCGGATTGGAAAATTTGAGGGAATCATTTGACGACACGTGGAAGTTATTGAGAAAATGGCGTGGTGCCACGTGGCACCGTTGAATTGGTTGTTGTTCAAAAATTTTTGTAGTCCACCGGATTCGAACCGTGGACCTCCCCACCAGTGTAAGCTTTAACAAAGTTCGCTTAGCCATCATACCACTGATTTTTTCTTGTTAATTATATGTTTCAAAACTTATTTAAGTTTGAATGGTTGATATTTCGGCGGGGGGGTCGGGCTAGGGCTTAGCCCCAGCCCGTGGTTGCATTTTTTACCATATGACCGAAATAAATAACATGGAGCACGCAATTTGTTTTGGCCCACAGTTATGTTATGATTACCATATGATCGATTTTTAAATGGCGCGCAGGGTTTTTCAATGTGTAACCCGTGGTTCTGTTGTGTTCATATGTGATCACCGGTTAATATATATTGTGTGCGCGGGAATTGGTATTATAAATGAAGCTAGCCCCGGTCGCATAAAACCATAGCATATGACCATGCCCTTCGTTGATTACGCATGGGTTTTTTAAATGTAGCCCATGGATATATGCCTATCCACATGTGACCACAACCGGGAGCGCGGGGGGCTTAAAATGGTTACATTTTGTTTACTAGCCCGAGATTATATAGTGACCCATGTGCCCGAGTGCTAGGTGGTTAGGGGCTGGCGCGCCCATAACCATCCTACAGTTTTGATAGTTTTGCGGTTGTGTATGTGTGCTGGTTTTAAACATGAATTTGGAGCGTGTTCTTGGGTTCAAGCACATGGAGGTGCATTTTGACGAACTAGAGCCAGCAAGCTTGAAGGAAGAGAATGGAAGGAGGCCTATCTTTCTCATTTTTTGGCTGATTGAGGTGCCGTAAAAGCCCATATAGGGGTTTTTGGACGTTTTGAATCCATTGGAACTATTATCAAGGCCATTTGAATACTTCGTTTTTAGGCTTTTAGCCATTGAATTTTCAGTAAGCTCTAGGGAGCTTGAAGCCCTCATTGATTGAGGACATGTTTTGGTGAGCCTATGTTTGTTTTCTGTGATTGAATAATCATTTTTGGCTAATTGTTATTCTCTGAACACATTGGGATGAGTTTAATAGGCTTTTGAAGACTTTTATAGGTGTTTTTTCCAAAGAGAATCTCAGGGAATCTTATGGCCACATGTAGAAGAGGTCATGCCCGAATGAGCCATGATCCGTTTTCAGAGTTTTATTAGTCAGTTTTGGGGTTTTTATGTGTTATGATCCCAATGGTACAGTCTGTTTTTCCATTGGAGTTGAGAAGTAGCTTGTAAAATAACTTTTGAAAAATTAATCCGAGAGAGTCAAGTCCATTGATGGAGGCTCAAGGAGATGTAGCCCGGAGAGGGGTGAACTCCTTTATCATGTTGTTCTTATTGTGAGTTTGATGGTTTATTTGCTGCAAGTTGTGTTTTTGTGTATTTATTTAAAGTACATATTTAACCATCTAAAAGAACAATTCCTCACACATAAACATTCAAAAGAAGATTCATACACTTGGCACACAATTTTGTTCTTGCATATTTATACACATGAATCAAGGTCCTATAAATTTTATTTTTATGAAGTAGAGGGTGCTTGCATAACATAACAAGTCAGCCTTCTATTTTTAGATCATACAAGGATTGAGAAAGTGTGTGTGTTGGAGCCAAGATCCATCAAAAGGAAGCTTGCGACATCAAGGCGATCAGGTTGTAATCTTTACTTTCAATTAATATAATACAGTGGCATGTCCCTTTCCCATAAAGCTATTCTCACTTTATTCTGTAATTCCTTGATCATACACATAAGTTGACAGTTGAATATATTTTTCTATCTTCACTTTGGTTGGTTTGTGTTGTCTTGGTCTTGACTTCACGAGAGCGCTGGAGCAAAGCGGGAGCAACAGAGACCCTAGGAAGAGATACTAAGTTATGTTACTTGTTACTTCCTACTAGCTAATTCAATGGTCAAAACTTAGGGAAAGAGTCATGTCCTGTCCTGTTTTGTTCTAGATCCAGGTGGGTCTAAGGAGATCTATTAGTGTCTGCACCTACCGATTAGTCTGATAACAAAATTGACGCCCATCATGGGGCATAACCCGTTTTCTTTGTGGTTTTTGGTATTTTCCTTGGCCATTTGTTCTTGCCTTACCCTTCACCATTCAAATCAATCTTTGAGTCTTCATGATACCCTAATAGACCCTCTGGGTCCAGAGGCCTCTTCAAATTTTGTTTCATTTTCCAAAAATTTGACTAGTTTCAGAGGGTCTCGCATTGCACTCCACAGTAGCCTGCGAGAATCTATAGAGTTCACACCCTGCCTTTAGGTTCAGTGCGAGGTTCTCGCGCTCTGCTCAAAGCTCACCTACGAGAATTACTAATTCTCGCACTGTGTAATATTGCCAGCCTGCGAACTCATTTTTTCAAATTCTTGGATTTGAGTTTCCCCATCTTCAACTGCCCAGATCAGTATAGGTGCCTCATAAGAGTTTCTTGGACCATTGATTGATGTATTTCTTGTCTTTGTTTTCGTGCATGGACAGTCTTAGGATTTCAAAGGCTCTTCCTATCACTTGTTCTTGACTTTTCTTGGCAAATCTATACTCTATACTTTCGAAATATGAGTGTGCGTGTTTGGTTAAGGACCGTCGATCGGTTGAAAGTTGAGTTTCTTGGTCTTTATCATTTGCTTATTGTTTGAAAGATCACTTTTCTTATGCGATTGAAAAGACTAGATTGGTTTTCTTGTTATTTTTGTTTTCATTGAAAGAGTGGTTTGGGTTTTTATCATTGCTTGTTCATTAGTTTTTTATTTTCTGTACTCTCACTATTATGGTGTGGGTCCTTTTTGAAAAGTGAACAAATTTTTTCTTTCAAAAATCATTTTCGTCTCCGAAAACATTGAAAATCAATTGTTGAAATTATTGAAAAAGAAACATAGAGAATTGTTATTGATGCGTGATTTGTTGCATTTGCATATTAAAGGAAATTGTGTCTTGTAGTTCAAAGTTTGATCCTGAAAACTTCTCTTTCCCTCACATACATAGGATTCATTGAACGAAAATCGATATATTTTGCATTCTCATCCATGCATTGTTGGGTCAGAGTCATACAACATCAATTTCATCTCCATTTCCTTTGAGTAAACAACAACTCTTAATAACACTGCGCAATCACAAAATTTAACTAGTAACTCTTTTCAAGGGCTCTATTACACCAACATTTAGCTAGGCTAGTGCTTTAGAGTAGGAACAGAGATACTGTTATAACCCTAAATTTCACCACACATGCTTACCTGGCATCAGGCCAACTCATATCCCTTCTTTGCCAAAAACTACTGAACAACTCTTCTAAAAACTCCATTTTTAAAAAGTACACGCTAGCTGGCCCACTACAGCCCGCGTGTATCTACAAAGTACATGCTAGCAGGCCCACTACAGCCCGCGTGTACCTTCAGAATCATGAAAAAAAGGAAATTTACCGACGGGACAAAAATCTATGGGTCAGTTAACTAAAACTCCCAGCCATGCATGGTCGAGGGTTCATCCAAAACCCTAGCTCCTTCTAGCCTATAAAAGAAGGGGTAGGGGTACCATTTGGAAGAGGAAAAAATATAGCGAAGAAACTCTACCCATTTACGTAATCCATTGTCCCAACCCTTAATCCTTTCCTCATTCCAAAGGATATTTAACACAAAGTAGTTGGAAGACAGAAGAAGAGGATCCCAGGATCAGGATCAAGGAGCAGTGGCCGGTCTCGACTTTGATTGTAAGTTGATTCATTTTTCAAGTAATAAAAGAATAATTTTCCCATCCTAATGCATGAGTTATCTATGGTTTGGTTAATTTATGCTTAATTTCTAACCCTTTAGTAGAGTAGCATGCATGCATAGTTGTTATATGTCTTGATTGCAATTCATCTGTGGAAGGAGCAGCGCAAGCAAGTGGTCATAGCGCAATGGAGGATCTACATCAAATGCCAGTACAAGGTTAGTAGTCATTTTAAATGTATGTATTATGAAAGAGGGGTTTAAGTTTTGGGTTGTAGGTTAAAAAGTAATTTCTTTACGGTCAAAATCTGCATGCAAGTTTGACCCTAGTTTGCTAGTCCATAGGGTAAGCTCAGTGGTTTTTCATGTTTAGAGAGTCTGAAAAAGCATAAAAGGAGACTTTGTTGGGGTACCTTTTTCGACAATAGTCTAGTCGGTTCGAAAAAGGGATAAACTAGCACCGATTAGACGTTAATTCAAAACCTTTTTAACGAGTGTGAGAAGGACAAGATCACTCAACTATTTTTTCACTTTTAAGGAGTCTAAAAAAGGCTTAACTATGGACTCCGTCAGGAATATTCTTCTGAACCAATTTAACGAGTGTGAAAGAATAAGGTCACTCGACGATCTTTTCAATTTTAGGGATTTTGAAAAGAGCTTAACTATGGACTCCGTGGGGGTTTCTTTTTCGTAAATTTAGTCCCTCAGGCCCGAAAAAGGAATAAAATTATACCTGAGAATACTCTTCTAAAGAATGGGAATTCGATAGAGTATACCTTTGTTCGTACAGTTGACCGTCCGGACCGAAAAAGGGGTAAAATACCACCGGACAGACGTGACTTCAAATTTCAGTTTAACGAGCATGAAAGGTCACAATATCGCTCGACAATCTTTTCATTTTTAGAGGGTCTGAAAAGGGCTTAAAAGCACACCCGTTTAAGGAACGTTCTTCTGGACCAATTTAATGAGTGTGAAGAAACAAGGTCACTTGACAATCTTTTCATCTTTAAGGAGTCTGAAAAGGGCTTAAAGAAGACTCCATTATGGTTACTTTTCTCAGTTAATCTGGATGAGATCAAAAAGMATAAATGCAGTCTCTCTAGATGTTGCTTTCGGATCTCAAAGTGAGMTTGAAAAACAACAAATTTAGCTCATGATAGACTCTTTGTGGGTCGATGCCTGGCATCTCCTCGGGGGAGCTATATGCTCCGATGAAAACATTGTCTATGACGCCAGGGGTTCTAGAGATATTGATAGGTATCRTTTCARMAAYGGTTKCCATATTACCCTCAGCATAGATCTTGTGTGTAGMTAAGGGATTAGTATGACAAGACCTATCTCCAGTCATAGTCACGGTGAATTCTCCTGCTTTGATTCGACTTAACTTTGGGAGGAAATATGATCTGTGGTGAAGATATTCCCAAGGATTGTCCGGACTAGTCATTGCTTCGATTACTGCTTCGTTAGAAGGTAAGACTAAGTCTAACAAATCGACGTTAGCGAGAGAACCCTGAGCCCAAATAGGCTCTAGAAGTGGATCTAACACTTGTGCAGGAGTCAGATCAGGGTTAGATAAATCTTGTTGGACTAAAGAGTATGCTTCCTCAGTGATAGACAAGGGTATGGACATACCGGGGTGCCCTGTCTCATCCATCATGGATGATGGGGAAGGAAGAATCAAAGGATCCTCAAAGTAAGTCGTGCGGAACAACGAAACTTGAAAAATCTCAACCTTATGGTGATTAGATATAAATTTGACATCATCATGAGGAGGTGGGTAATCAAAGGTACCCATCAAGGACGGGCACAAACCAACTCCTACGTTAACAACACCTGGTTGAGGATTATCAATCATGGGGACCGTGGATGCCCCCAAAGCTGGGTCAGGTCTGGAGAAAGACAATTGATCGATGGTCACTATCTGGCCCTCGTGTGGAAACAAAAAGACTTGGAAAACTGTAGCAACCACAACTTGCATAGCATAAGTCCAAATCCATCCTAACAAGAGATTATAGTCGAGGGGAGAATCGACTACCTCTACTTTGACACACATGGTCTTCCCTCCTAACTGCACAGGGAAAGAAGGAACAATGCCATGTGGTCACGAAGAAAGACTGTAAAAAGTAGTGACGGGAGTAGGTGATGGAGACAAAGCAGGCTGGCCAATGGCCTTCCAACATGCTAACAACATAACGCATGTTGAGGCGCCCTCGTCGACCACCCTGGAGAAGATATTCCATGTAAAAGTTTTCATGGGATGAGCCACTACTATCTGAAATGCTACGTGATAAGGTAGATGAGGTTTTAAGTCGGTTGTATCTAACATGATGGTACCCGGGTTACAAGTCTCCATAGAGCCTAAAGTGGTTAACAAGGCTTTCCTCTGAGCCGGGCAGCTTTGGAGGACCTCCAAAGAAGACATCACACAAGGGGTTTGTGATAAATCCTCCACCATAGAGTAGTTCTGGGCGGCCCTTGCGTTTGGGTTGTGAGAAGATTTTTTAAATGCATCCTTTGGAATGTGTGTCATAGTTTCTCCCAACGTCTTCTCAATCTGTAGAGGAAGAGATGGGAGGTGAGCTTCTTTAAATTTCTCAGAAGCGCTTGGTTTACTATAGTCGTGTGCTCTAGTCGTTATGAAAGAATCACCCCTAACCATATATACGTTCATGGATGAGGGATTTTTTGGAGGAGGGAAGGATTCTGGGATACCCCCTTTGGTGCTTGTAGAGGCTTGAGTTAAATTTTTCCCATGTTGAAAGGGATTAGTCAACACTGTTTGTTGTTGCTGTGCGACAAACTTTTGGGCCTCTTCAAGTCGAGGACAAAGATGGGTCGGGTGATATTGCACACACAAGTTACACAGATACCTCGCCTTCCATTTTTCCGTGGTGTCCTCGCCAGCATTATCAGTGGGTTTTTTATCCCCCTTACCCTTCTTTCGTTGTTTTTTCTTCTCTTTAGGTTGTTGGGTGGCCTTTGGGTTAGTCGACTGCACAGAGTGTACTTCTAACATTTGGGTAGGAGGAGCAGCCAAAGCAGTAGTCTGGTGGCCACTGAGTGTTGTATAGATAACTGTTGCAATTGTTTTGTCAATTACTCAGCGGGCTTGGTTTGTACTGAACCAGTAATACCATTGGCATGTGGTCCAACTCTCTGTCTAGTTTTATCCAGTATCGATCGTAGTGCATCCGGCAGGATGTTGTATAATAAACCAGACTGAGAATAGATGAGCTCAAACTGTTGATCCCTCATGATGGCATATTCTTTGGAGAAAACTCCAGAAGTCATGATGTCTTTGGATAACTGTGGGACCAAAGACTTAAGGAACCACTCAAGAAGGAATGTTGGTGGGACTGGTACTTTGATTAGACTCTTCCAACGTCTCCATTCTTGGATATGATCAGAGATATGGTCTTTTTTTGTCTATTTGAAATTGGCAAGCGACTCTGTGCCAGTGTCGTATCTCACAGGTAACTGGAAATGGTTAAGGAAGGCCATCGCCAGTTTGCCAAAAGAAGAGTATCTCGAGTGATCGAGCTCGATGTACCATTTCATAGCACTCCCGATAAGAGTGCGTTGAAACAATCGCAACTGTATAGAGTCATCTTTCAATGAGTTAGATGAACACCAAAGATGGAAGGTAGTCACATGATCACCTGGATCTTCATTAGGCTTGGCCTTGAACTTTGGAATGTCCGAAGGCAACTTCGTTGGCATAGGAGGCCAACATGGATCGTGATAAATAGGATCATTTAACAACCTTGTTAAATCTGGCAAGTGTAATGTCGTCAGGAATGGTAGTTTGGGTTGTTGTTGATAACCTGGGAAAAAGGGTCCTGGAGTTTGACTAGCACCAGGTTTCCAGGAAAAGTTTGGCTGCTGGCCTGGATTCTGGTAGAAACCATGGCTCTGACTAGCATAAGGATTTTGCATTTGTGAAGACATCATCGACTGATTTCCCATAAAGGACATCGGGTGTTGGGCATGCATCGTGTTCGAAGGACTTTGGGAAGGATTACCCCATGCCGGTCCCGATGGGAGAGGCATAGTGGTCTGTCCAAGGTTCCATTGACTGTGGAAAGAATTAACCCATAACGACATTCCATAGGAGGGAACATATACCATTCCTGAGTTCCAAGGTCCTGCTATATGTGCCTCTGACGCATTAATAGTAACCTGCGTCGGAGTAGACTGTCCAAAAATGGGATTTCCACTAGACAGGAAAGAGGTGGATGATAAAGTGTTGTTACCAAATGTCCCATTCCAAACAAATGGTGATGAACCTACTGACATACTATGCGTAGGTGTTCCTTGACTCCCGGCTCCAAATAAACTAGTGTGTGCAGGCTGCCCGATGGACTGTTGATGCGGACCACCGAGTGAAGGGGATGACGAAGGGATATGACCTCCAGCATAAGGAAAAGAGTTAAAAGGGACAAGAGTGCCCCCAATTTGACCTTGCAGAGGAGTGTTAGAGCTCCCTGCCCCTAGACCCAAATTCTGTAAAGAGGAGTAAGTGAGTGTAGGACTTGTACCCGAACTAGGCATACTGAATGAGAACAGAGGGCCTGTTGCACTAGGTATGAAGGGGGTTGTGGTCGCCACCATAGATGGGGTTGGTCCATTGTGTGATGTAGTTGCAACTGAGATGACGGTGGCTCAGACCGATGACGGTAAGTTAGGAGATGATTCTCCTGTAGTAGCAACTGTGGTGGGAATGGAAGAATTTTCAGAAGAAGTAGCAACGTTTATTTCCATAGCTGTGTGAGGCACTGACATGCGTTTGTAAAATTGGATTGGTACAATAACATGTGGCTAGGTATGAGTGGTTTGGGTTTCAAATGATCCAAGAGTGGCGGTTGATTCCTTCAGGAGTTGTTCAGGCACAAAGGTTTGTAACCCGGTCGCTTCGAAAGACCCTTGTTGGTCTAGGTTCCTCCTTAATGGTGGTGGGGGTGGCTCCAGTATAACCGGCGACAGGCCTAGAAACCTTTGTGACTGGCAGAGCTCGAGATCCTCCACTGTGTGAGAAGATCCAAGAAATTCTAAGTTATTCTACACATTCAAAAGTAACACACACTAAAAATAATCCCTTAAGAGATAAAACAAGCAATCACTGAACTATTTGGAAGAACAGTTACAACAACCAACACTAGAGAAACTTATCGGTGCAAGTGAAACTCTAACACGGAAGAACCCTCCGGGTATACTCTAAAAAGTGTGGCCCGATGTATTTCCTAGGTACCACGGTATACCCCCACAGTCACCTATATATGTCCCTAAAAAGATTGGCAACTAGGTTGCCAGCACGCGAACAGTCACCAGGCGGGTACAGTTGAAAGTCAGGTAGACCACAATGAGCAGGGTATCGAGCCCAAAACCTGTCAAGGGTATCAAGATAAAATGGTCTGGAAGACAACTGAGGACCTCAAATGGATTCAAGACCCATGAAGCCCTATGGAAAATGCAAACGACAGAATCCCAAAACAAGCCCTCGTTATGTGTTCTCCACTACGATTGGTCCGGATTTGGAGGGGTTATCTCTGCTACCTTTCCACACATGACCTCGTGTTTATCCCCTATGTTAGAGGGGGGTCCTATATAACTTCCATGAAACTAGACTTAGACACTCCCTATCGTAGACTCCAATTTTTGGTTTTGAATGGCCTTGGAGAGTTTCCTCTCCAACCTAATCCAAGGCCCTAGTCCTGAACTAGTTTGTGAACCCTACAAACAAAAAGTCTAATAGATTTTAAATTA
>ML797670.1:208389-223069 GCA_009831015.1 Picea engelmannii
TTTTATCATGGTCGGTCTACATGCAATGATATTTTATATTAATGATATGAGTGTTTTCATATACAAAAAATAGGCTCACTAACCTTTAGCATCTAGGCTCTCTGGCCTAAACATCACATAAGCCTCCTATCTTATAATCACTTGTCTCACCATCCTACAAAACATGTTTACAATTCAACAGGGGCTCAACCTTGGGGTATTACAATCCCCTCCATTTATTTATGCACTTTCCTTAGTGCATATTATTTACATAATATCAACAAGATTTTTAAAATATTAAAAAAGATGTGGATATTCTTCCCGCATAACATCTTCATGCTCTCAAGTTGTGTCCTCAGGACCATACCAAGTCCATTGGACCTTTACAATATCTATGGATCAATTCCAGATCTTCTTGATCTTTTGGTCCAGTATGCACACCAAATGCACTTGAAAAGTGCCTTCTTGCTCCACATGAATCACAGTCCAATCAATCACATGATTAGTATCATGTATATACTTCTTGAGAAATGATACATGGAATACATTATGAATAGACATAGATGCAGGAAACACAATCATGTAAGCTATTGGTCCAATCCTCTCTAGGATTTCAAATGGCCCACAATATCTAGCTGCCAACTTGGAGCAGTTTCCTAACTTCAAGGAACTTATGTTGTTCTTCACTTTCAAGAATACATGATCACCCACTTTAAAATCCCTGTGATTTCTTCCCTTGTCAGCATATGTATTTTTTCCTATCTTGGGAAGTATTTAAATTATGTTTTATCTTCAACATTTTCTCTTCCATTTCCCTGAGCAACTCTGGCCCCAACATTGCTTTATTAACTGGTTTGTCCTAGCTTATTGGTGTGTTGCACTTTTTGCCATAAAGTGCCTCAAATGGGCTCATATTCAAGGATTCTTGGTGTCCATTATTGTAAGAAAATTATACCAAGTGTAGATAGTCTTCCCATTTAGATGGTTTTTCCATCACGTACATTCTTAGCATATCCTCTATCACTTGGTTCACCCTTTATGTTGTCCCATCAGACTCAAGATGATAAGTTGTGTTGAAGTTTAGATTTGTTTTGAACCCTTTGAATAATCCCTTCTAGAACTTTGAGGTGAAATTTGGGTCTCTGTCAGACACAATTGTCTTGGGTATGCAATGCAATCATGCTACTTCCCTCATATAAATATCAACAACTTTCGTTTCCTTATGAGTAATCTTCATTGGAATGAAATGGGTAGATTTAGTAAGATTGTCCACCACCACCATGATAGAATCATGATTCTTTCTTGTTCTGAACAATTTAGTAATGAAATCCATTTTTCCAACTTCCCACTTCTACTTAGGAATGTGATTGTTTGGCACAAATAATTCTGATGGTTCATGTAGAGGATCTGCCAGAGGTGATGCAACGATAGGTGGTAGGTGTGCCCCGTGCTTGGGTACAACTCTTATGGTGTTTCACAAATGTTGTACTATGTTATCATGCCACACATCCAATGTCACAGGTGTATATGTCATGGTTATTGTATTGATCAGACGTATATGTATTTTGAGGGCGTGAGCCCCAATTTTGTACTATAACACCATATTTTTGGAGAGATGAAATATGAAAAACATTGATTTTTGGCTTTACTTATATTACAATCTATACATTGGTGAATGTTTTTTTCTTTTCTTTAGTTATGTGAAAAATTCCAATCTAAAACATAATTAACGCATGCATTGGATACATAATTAGAACTTCTAGGTATGTGATAATAAGTAATAAAATAAAATTGTTGTTCCAAAAGTCGTACTTGTACGAATAGTTAGAGTAGAGTAGGGTCTCACACACAGTAACTTTCATTCAAATGGCATACTACTAACTGATAGTCCAAAGGAACTTCTAAAGAATGAATACCATGTGAAATGGCATCATGCAAAATCTATATAACGATGCTATATTCGACCACATTATTCGTTGATGGCCCTAGGAAAACACCACCTAAAGACATCAATTGACCCTCGGGAGAGTAAACAACCCAAGTAGCGAAATCCAAGTTTCGTGTATGATGACTGGACCCGTCTGTGAATCCTAAGCAGACCGAAGACTTGAATGACATCTTCCAACCAAGGGAAAACTCAATAAACAATCGGATGACGAAAATGGGAGAATATATATACACTAAAATACATTAGTACACAAATATTTACACCCAATATTGGGGCTCAAGAGAAATATCTTTTCAAGTAGATCCCATTCCTGGGCTCAATCAACATATTCCATTCATAATCTTCTAATTCGTAGGCTCCTTTTTCTAAGACACGCCACACAATATAAGGACCATGCCACATGGGATTGAACTTTCCTTCCCCTAGTGGTTCTTTGGCTTGGTCATACAAGAGGCCCAAGTCACCCTCATCTTACTTCCAAGGATAGACATCTTTATCATACTGGACCTTGAAACATCATTTATTCACTTCGATATTTGTAGAGACATCTCAAAGTTGCTCATCTAGACTCTCTAGATGTACGAGGTGTTTTTCTAGATCGGAAGTGTCAGGTGGGAGCTTAAATTCCAATCTAAGAGAAGGTATTTCACATTCAATAGCTATAATTGACTCCACACCGTGTACTAACTAGAAAGGAGAAAACCAATGGAAGTTTTAATGGAGGTTTAGTATGCCCAAAGTGCAGGGTAAAGCATGATATTCCAGTCAGATTTTCTCCGGATGACAGTTTTCTTCAAAATGGTCTTGAGAGACTTGTTCATGGCCTCCACTTTTCCATTTTCCTAGGGTTAGTAAGGATAATAATGACCATGTTTAAACCCCAGTTTCTATGCTAATTCTTTCATCATTTCATTTTGAAAGTGACTTCCTTGATCAGTGGCAATCTCACTCGGGATTGCAAACCTGGATATAATTTGATTGAACAAGAAAAATGCAGTAGTATTACCATCATATTTAACTGTAGGCATGGCCTCATCCCACCAAGTAAATTATTCTACGACCACGATAATATGTTGATTCCCCACAACCGAAGTTGTATTGCAATCCACAAAATCCACCCCCCACTTGGTGAAGGAACCGACAATAATGATCGAGTGAAGATGGGCTAGATGTGAATGCATATTCCGAGTGAACACCTGGTAGAGGTGATACTTCTTGGCATCTTTGACACAATATTTAAAAATATACAACCAAAAATAATCGTCTCGTAATATCTTCTAGGATGTCGCAAGACTGGATATTTGACCACCACAAGCTCCATTGTGATAGGCATTAAGGACATACTCAGCCTCCGTGATTCAATCAATGACACAAGATATTATCTATGCCTCAACGATACAAAGTGTCACCAACGATAAGGTATTTCTTAGCTTGATATCGTATACCTCGTCAGTCATCTCTCAAAAGTTGTTGAGGGAACTTCAAGGTTTGAAGGTAGATCACAATATCCCCATACCAGGGGTTTGATGATGAGACAAGGAAAATGTGTTCATACACAAATGAATCAACGTGAATAACATCCTCATCTAACCAAAGGAAGTTTGATATTAACTCAACAAAAACTAGCGATTTCTTGGATTTTGCTAAAGAAAAATCAAGATCAAACTCTTGCAAGATGACAGTCCATTTATTATACTTTCTCCCTATGATATGCCTGGTAAGGACGTATTGAAATGGATTGACATAAACAACCAAAGTATTTTTGCAAAGAAATATATAGTGTCGTAATCGTTGAACTGTGTGAATGAAATCCAAAGATAGCTTCTCAACATGAGAATACTTGAGTTCAGGGACGACTAAGTTTTGACTAAGATAGTAAATGACATGCTCATGGAGCTCATCATCCTCCTGAACTAAAACCATACCAATCTTCCCTTCGAACATGGAGATATTAATAAAGTAATCTCTATTGTAGTCTAGAAGCTTCAACAGAGGCATCGATACCAAGGATTTCTTTTAGAATCGAAGGATTCATGGGCTCGCTCATCCCATATAAAAGGAGTGTCCTTGTTCAAGAGATGCATGAAACCCTTAGTATTACTAGCATAGTTTACTATAAACCGGTGTAAAAATTTAGCTTTCCCCTTTAAACCTTGAAGTTGATGAATGGTGCATGAGGGAGGAAATCGAAGTATTGCCTCAACCTTTAAAGGATCCACCATGATCCTAGTATCAGAGACTAAGAATCCTAGAAGACAACCTAACCTAATGAAAAATATGCACTTATGAGGGTTCAAACAGATGAGATAATAGAGGCAGATTTCAAAAAATAGTCGAAGGTGGGTAGAGTGATCCACTCTCTTGTGAGAATGAGCAGTGAGAACATCGAGGTAAGCTTTGACTATATTCTTGAGATCATGAAAAGAGAAGGTCATGGCTCGTTGGAAGGTTTCTCTGGCATTTTTAAGGCCGAAAGGAATTTTCCGGTATGCAAATTTACTCCAAGGACAAATAAATTTTGTCTTATGTTGATCCTTAGGTTTAATTTGAATTTGGTTGTATCCTGAATATCCGTCCATGAAAGAAAAAACCTTGCTTCTTGCACACTCATCGAGAATATGATCAATGAAGGGTGGTGGGAAGTTTTCTTTAGGGTAGGCCTTATTCAGGTCTCGAAAATCCATTCATACACAGATGGTTCCTTGCTTCTTATGCACAGGAATAGGGTTGGATACCCATTCAATCAAGTGAACCAGGTAGATAAATCCATCATTAAGAAGTTTTTCCACCTTTTCCTTAATAGCATGGGCCTTCCTAGGATTGAAAAATCTAAGTTGTTGTCGAACAAGTTTAGCATCTGGGTAGGTTTTAATCTCATGTTTGAAAATTTGAGGGTTAATTCATGTCATCTCTTCATATGAACAAGTGAATACATTGCATAATTATTTGAAGATCTCGTTGTAGATCATTGTTGGGTTTGTATTTTGAATTTTTTTATTGCGATGATCGAATCCTTTTTTCACCGATATTATACATGTTGTTGACCATTTTGAAGGAGTTTTCAATGGATTTTATATCGATTCATCATGGATTTATATCAGGTATGTGTAATCGATGTTTTGTAATGATGTTGAGATGAATTCAGTTTGGTTTGATGTTTATAAGGATATAATGCATGATCTATGTGTAACAGGGATAATTCACAATCTGATCCTCCATGTGGTACCTCTTCAGGCACTTCATCTAGTACCCCATTCGGTACGTGATCTGACACTCCATCCGGCACACGATCCAGCACTCGGAGCATAGAGGAATTGGTGGTTGGTGCATTGGCGGCCTTGTGATGGGAGAATCAAAGACCTGGGTTTTGTGCCCCCTCATGGCCTCCAGCTACAGATCTTATGACATATCAGATTAGGTGGTTATGCTAATCACTGAGTGTCTCACAGTTTTTCTAGAACCCAAAGTTGTTAGATTACATTTAATGGAATTTCCATTTTTAGAGGAGGTCAACCCTGCCAATGGTCGACCTCTTGAATTGTAATTCACCTATAAATACCACTAGTAGTGGCAACACCACATACATAATTTTAAGAAGAAGTTCATTGTGTGATTTAGACATATTTTGCAAACTTGTGTTCCAAGACTTTGTTTTTAATTAATGACAGTATCATGTTGATTTGAGAATGTGTTTCATTGTTGAAGACTATCCACGACCTGTTAGGGGGCCCACCAATGGTCTGGGTGACTGTATAGATAGATATATCATGTGTTTCATTAGCTTAGCTATAATTTACTTCATTTCTTTGTTGTATATATTTTGTAGTTTTAATTACTGTGCATGTTATTTGTAATTTAATTATCTAATTCATCTTTTGTAGATTGCTTATAGGAGCTAGTTATTTTTTATGCTATTTTTATTATTTCTTAACAATTGGTTTGCAAGTGTTGGCATAGGGGCATACCCAGGGTTCAACTCCAAGAGCGCACCAACAAGCCCTAACTATTGGCCCTTTCAGAAACACCTGCAAAGTAGATGCAGTCTCACCCGAAGTAGCTATAGGGGGTTGCAGGACATAGGTGTCTACAACCAGAGTGAATGCAGAATGGATTCACAAAAACAATACATAGTCACCTAGTATTCTTTATCTTCCTTAAAGCTACTGTGCAAGTTATACTTTATATCTACTCAATATCACAATAGCAGCATATCAAATGACAGAGAACAAAACATCAATCACACAAAACACAAGATATACATGGTTCACTCTCCCTAGGGCTACGTCCACAGAACTTTGCTTTATAATATATTAAGATGAAGAATATAGTTCTTTTCTATGCTCTCAACTTGGAGATGTTCTCTCTTCTCCTCTCCATCTCTTCCCTTCCTATGCACCCAGCTGGAGGACTGATCTCCGCACCCAACTGGAGATCTTACAATACCAAAAGGCTCTTACACCTAGAACTTCTTTCTCACACAACAATAATCATTCATGCCAATAAAAAAAACTATAACCAACCCCCTTCCCTCATCTATGTTCTTATTTATATATTACAATAGCTCACCGATAGCCTTAGGCTGAGACCTAAGTGTCAAAACCCTAGGTTTCTAAAACCTTAGGTCAACTTGACCCGTGGTTTTAGGGCTTCACCAGCATATCTTTCCTTCCTTCTCGTACGGTGCTCCAAAGCATCCAACAGTAGATTTTTCCACTTGCTGAGTTGTCCAAAATCTGTCTTCCTTACTAATCTATCATCCTCAATCTCCTCATCCAACGACTTGATTTCTCTTACTTTGCATTGTATTTTCTTCTCTTCTGCTCACTTCGACCCAACATCAGTCATTGCGTCTTCCGGGCAATTGACATTTTTCCTTTTCTTCCTTAATCTTCGCTTGATTCCATATCCAAGGGCCAATAGACCCCCAGGACTCACCTGTGACTCATCCCGAGGCACTTTAGATCTGATCCTTTTGTTGTGCTTTGAATTGAGACTGTGTGGGGAAATCTGTGCTTCCAGCACTATTCCTCCCTTCCTTCCTTGTGTAGACTGTCTTTTCTATGTCTAGTACCTAGTTTCAACTGCACCTGGTACCTAGACCCTTTTCCTTTTTCTTTTACTAAGATCTACGAGGCAACTAGTTGTCACAATACAATTTCAACTGGATCCCATTCACTAATCCCTCCTTCCATTCTCCATTCAAAGTATTCCACTTCACATCTCCTCCTTCTATAACATAGGAAACCTCATATGGCCCAAGCCAATGCATTCTAAAATTTCCTGGATGCTTCATGAACTTACTGTCATATGCCAATACCATATCACCTTGCTTAAATTCCTTCTTTTTTATGTGTTTTTCATGGTATGCCTTCTCTCTTTCTTTCTGAACCTGCTGGTGAAATCTTGCAATAAATCTGTCTTCTTCCAGTTTGACCAACTGTGCAAGCCTCTCTTGAACAACAATAGTTTCATCCATACTTGTAAAGGCATTGATTCTTAGGCTTGGTACCAAATATTCCATTGGGACAATGACTTCTAGACCATAGACCAACATATAAGGGGTCTTCATTGTTAGCTTCTTGCAATTAGTTCTATAGGCCCATAGTACTGATGGTACTCTTAAATCCCATTCATCCCAGTTCACACTACAAATCTTCATCAGCATTGTCTCCAAGATCTTGTTGAATGCTTCAATTGTCCCATTCGCTTGTGGATGATAGGGTGTGCTCTTCTGATGGTGAAATTCAAATCCCTGAGTCAAGGCTTCAATGATCTTAATAATGAAATGTGTTCCTTGATCGCTCATAAGGATCTTTGGGCATCCAAACCTAGTTATGATATCATCAAATATGAAGAATGCAACTGTATTTTCACTATAGTCCTTAACTGCTCTTTCTTCTACCCATCTTGTCAAATACTCTATCGCAGTGATTATGTACCTTTCTTCTGTGCGCTTCCCTAGTGGGTTTATAGGTCCCACGAAGTCAATGGTGCATTTCTAAAATGCTTGTAGGCTCGGCTTTGGTGCTAAAGGCATTTCATCTCTTCTGGATGGTTTCCCAATTATTTGGCATACATCACAGGCTCTGTAATAGTCCTTAGCATCTCTATGTAGAGTAGGCCACCAAAGTCCATCCTTAAGAATCTTTTGTGCTATTTCTTTCCCTGCATAGTGTCCTCCTGTGATGCCTTCATGTTCTTCTACGAGGATCAATGGTATCTCTGCTTCCATAACACACCTTCTCAATATCTTTTCAGGTCCCATCTTGCATAGTTGTCCAGCTATAAGTGAAAAATCTGCAGCGCATACTACCCACTGTTTATTCTGAATAATTGTATAGTCACTAGGTGCCATTCTTGTTGACAGGAACTAGACTATCTCTGCGAAGTGATCATGAATATTTCTAATGGCTAGAAATTATGCATCTGACAATGTATCCTCCAAGCTAGTAGGATCTTCTCCATGTTCCAACCTTGACAAGTGATCGAGACCTGTGTTCATTCTTCCTGGCTTAACCATGATCTCAAAATCATATTCCTAAAATAGCAGAAGCCATCTACATATTCTTCCCCCCAACACTGGCTTGCTGACTAAGTATTTCACTGTGGAGTGATCTGTAAACATTTTAAAGTGTCCTCCCAAAAAATAGTGGCGAAAATTCTGCAGTGCATACACCATGGCTAAGCCTTCTCTCTCAGTGTTGGTGTAATTAATCTCAGTTGTTTATAGCCTTATTCTAGAAAAGGATAATGGGTGTTCGATGTATCTGTCTCCTGGTTGTGCTAACACATATCCTAATGCAATGGAATATGCATCGACATGTACATGGAATTCCTTGCTCCAATCTGGAAAAACCAGAATAGGCGTAGTAACCATTTTCTGTTTTAGCATGTCGAAACTCTGTTAGCATTCTTCTGTCCAATGAAACTGACAATATTTCTTCAAAATCTTCTCCATGGGTGAAGTAATCTATGCATAGCCCTTAATGAACTTCTTGTAGTATCCAATGTGTCTCAGTGCAGTGTGCAGTTGTTTGATTGAAGTAGGATGGGGTTAGATCGACTATAATGGATATCTTGGATGGATCTACAAGCAATCCCTGCTTACACACAATATGACCTAGAAGCACTCTGAAGGGTGAAAAGAATATGAATTTCTTCAGGTTTAAGGCAATCTGACTCTGCCTACACTTATCCAACATTAGTCTTAAACATTCAATATGATTCTACAAAATGTTGAAAACAGTGCAATCATCAAAATATGCTTCTAGGACTTTATGTAAAAAATCCTTAAATGCTTCGACCACCATCCTGGAAAAGATGGTTGGTTAATTATTCAAGCCAAATGAAAACACTGTATACTGGTAGGATCTCGATTCTGTTGCAAATGTGGTCTTGTGGCGATCTTTCTTGGCAATCTGGATCTGATGGTATCCTGAAAATCCATCTGTAAAAGAATAAACCTCTTGTCCTCCTACATTGTCTAACACTTCATTAGTAAATGGTGTAGGCAATGGGTCATACAAATAGGAATCATTAAACTTCTTGAGATCTATGTAGATCCTGATCTCTCCTGTCTTTTTGTCTTGTACCACCATAGGGATAATCCATTCTGACTCTTCAACTGGTTCTATGATTCCTGATTCCAACATTTTGTCGAGCTCAATTTTCACTTTCTCCTTATATTTAGGGTTCAATCTGTAAGGTCTCTGCTTGAATGGCCTGACATCTAGTTTCAAAGGGATCCTCATCTCCCCCATAAGCCCTTTAATACCCTTCATGTTAGTGAAATTGGTTGGAAACAAGTCATGATACTCATGTAGCAACTTTGTGATCTTGTCAATATTGGAAGCATCCCAATAATATTCAACATTTGCAAGTTTTGGTGTCTTCTCTATTCCAATGTTGAATTTCTTGATCTTGATGGGTTGTCCAATGAAAGGTAGTTCAACTCATGGTCCTTCTATGTCTCTTTCACCTTCTGTTTCGGTGATGTTCACATTCCTTGGATCATCGTCTTCGACTGCATTGATATTGTAACAACCTTGCAACTTCTAAAGGGGCCCATTCCATTCATCCTCTTCTTGATCCAAAGGGAGGCTAGGTGCCTCCTCGAACACTTTCTATCTTACGACCTGTAATTCTTGATCTACAGTAGGATATTGGATTTCAAACAAAAAGGTAGTTACAAAGTTCTAGGTCATACCTTCCCAATATCCAGTGATGAGGCACAGTTCTACTTGTAGGTACCAGTTGATAGGGGTTGTGTCCAATGTTTTTATGAATTTGTGCACCCACTATTCTTTAGATATTTTACTCTAGGTTTCCTCACAACTTCACACATGGTCCTTTGGACAACTTTGACCTGTATATCTAACTTCACATCTTTCTACTTGCTCTGAAAATTGCACTGTCATCAAAGTGTGACATTGTACCCAGTCTATAATATTGTTTTTGTGTGTCCCCCACCATCTCGCTGGAGTAGATTTCAGGGCCTCATCCATTGCCAACAATGTTTGTTGTGTTTTTATAATTTCTTCAAAGTCGACCAAGAATGCTTCTAAATGATTTAGACCGTCAAAGGTGGGTAAGTTACTTACTATTGTGTCGATCCAACGAACTTCTTGGGTTAATATAGAACATATCCTTGTAGATACTTCATACATTTTGTTCTTCCAGTTCTCCAGTGCTTATTCTGAATCCGATGAACATGTGTTGTCACTTTGCCAGCTCAAATTCCCATATACCGTAGGATTAATGTAGTCATGTTGTCTGGCTGCTAATTTGTATATGTCTTCTAGTTCATATGTGTGTTCTTCTTCTCTGATGAGTTCTGTGTATCTCTAACCTTCATCGGGACATAAAGGTGAAATGACCCTAATTCCATCTCCTTCAAACTTCATTTTTCTTTCCTTTAAATCAACCACAATGGAATTATTGAAAGCCCAATCAATTCCTAACAATGCAGGGTAAGGACAATTATCATCAACTATCTCAATCACCTTGAAGTCTGCAAATATCCTTACTACGTCGATGTCCACAGGGACATGTTCCAATTTGCCAAATGGGCTTACTTCCTACTGGTTATCCATCCTAATCCTGATAGGGGAAAATATCAACTTGGGTTTTCCCATCAGTGCCCAGGTTTTCTTCGTCATGAAATTGACCTCCGACCCTAGGTTGAAGACCACATATTCTATATCATACTCTCCAATATAAGAATCAAAGTGTAGTTCTTTATTTGTCCTTTTCTTCTTGGATCGTTGATGTACTGATTTATTCAGTAAAAGATCTACCCTTCCTATCTCATACTATATGATTAAAGTTTGTAGCTCTTCTATGGCCTTCTCATATTTAATCAACTCAATAAACATATACAAGAAACTGACAAGTTTACTCACCTCTTTTCCATCTCCGAGTGAAGCAGTGTGATCAAATGCCAGAGGCATTCCACATTCTCTTACTTATGGTCATGTCTTCGATGAAGAGCCTTGGTCTCTCCCAAATTATTTTCTTGCATCTTCGAAGATTTGTCTTTCTTTCTTTGCATCAAACACTTGTGTCTTCTCTATAGCTTTCCTAACTCCTGATTCTTCTGTAGTCTTTCCTTGGATCACTCTATCCTCTCCTATAACAGTGCCTCCTCTAGTGATAACAAAAACTCTAGGATCTGCTCCGTGAGTTTCTACTTTGATTAGTTGTATTTATGGGTTTTGCTGAGGTCCCCGTCTCTTAAATTTTAGCCAATAATATTAGACATTCCTCGATAACATGCTCGAAGGAGTTCCAATAGCTGCAAGTGGTACAAGGGTTCTGACAGTCCCTTGCCAAGTGTCCTGGTTGTGCACAATTATGACAGATTATCTATCCTCGACCTCAACCCATACCTCCTCCTCTTCCTCTTCCTTGTAATCCACCACGAGGGTTGAAGTTCCCTCTCCCAATTGAGTTATACTGCATAGTTCTTCCTTCTTGCTATAATTCACCTTGAATTTTGTATATATCCCTTGACCTTTCATGCATTAGATTGTAAGCCCTACAATCCTTGTCATCATTTCCTACTGACTTACAAAATGTGCAATACATATTTGTGGGTGTCTGGACACATTTTTGTAGATAGTAACATTCATCAAGGAGATGTCGATTTCTACATACCTCACACCAGAGTAGGGTAACTTGCTTCAAGGGGCTCGGAGCTCCAAAGGCCAAGTATTCATGGAATATGGGATAGTGCTCCTTGTCATGGGCTTCTGATTTGCATCCGATACACCTGATGTTTTCTCCTTTATCTTTTCCCTTGTATTTATTCATATCTTCAACCTGTGGTGATAGACTAGTTAGTTGACTCAAGATTTGACTCATACCTGAGCTGGATTCTCCCATCAAGGCTGATTCTAATTTCATGGAGATTTCCAGTGCCTCAACCTACAAATTAATCTTCTATTGCATCAGAGGAACTCTGATGTGTGGCAAGAGGGAAACAATGAACCATTCCTTGTTCTGGTCATCTGGGATCTGGAAACTCAAGTGATCCATCAAGGTTTTAAACCTCTAATTGAACTCCCATACAGGTTCATCTATTCTCTGCTTGATTTATTTTAGTTCTCTAATGCACTGTGACTCCGACTTGGGTTTCCTGAATTCAGAAATCAGGGTGTTCTTGATCTCATTCAGTGGTTTAGGCTAGGCAATTCCCTTAACAAACTTCATGTACTAGCTCAGTGCACGATCTCTTAGGGTAGTAATAAACTGAGCTCATTTGACAGCTTCATCAATGATGTTCTTAATACTCCATACAACTTCGCACAGAAACCAGTGCTGATCAAGATATTCAGATCCATCTCCTCTGAAGGTGGGTAACCTCATCTCATATTCCATATATCTTCCTAGGGTTCTTGACTGAGTATGTGGTGGACTAGTAGTAATAGTTCTCTGAGCACTCTGGTGACTCTGATTACTCTGATTGCTTAATGTTGCTGAAATAATAATAGGATTAATAGTACTTACTTCGATAGTCAGTGCAATTCCTGAAGTTTTTGGATCTTCTTGGTGAGGTTCCTCTATCCTAGCAGATTCTAAATGCTCTTCATCTATCAGATCTGCCTCTTCTTCACTGTAGAAACCCTCGTCCTCGTACTTCTTCTTAAACAAGTTCGTGAGAGAAACTTCTCTGAACACTCTCCCACTGGGCATATGTCCAACCTCTATGTCATTGTCATTGTATGCGTTCTTTAACATTATCTCTTCAATCCAGCACACTACTGTATCTTCAAGATGTTCTTCTCATGCAATAGCATCTTGATCTTCAACTTTAGAAAATGTAAAATTTTTCCTCTAGGTCCCTTAAAGAAATATCTCTCTGCTTGGTTATATGATTCTACTCTATCAAAAACAAACTCAGTGATATACCCTCCAAAGGTATTATCAAACTAGTGATATACTACTCTTGACATGGCATTATCAAATCTCTTGAACTTCTTGATGAACGTCAATGTCCAAAACACAGGTGGCCTAGATTTGATCTCAAATTGGGTACCTTCTAACCTAGCTAGCCACTGTTAGGATATTTAGACACTTAGGAGTTATTTAATATCTACTTGGTCTAATATGTTGTTAGGTAAAACTGTGTTTCTTAGTATGTTTCTTTAGTATGCATTTGTAGTTAGGAAATCCGACGGTCACGATATGTTCCCAACATAGAGTGATCCGACGGCTCATACTCGCCTCGATATTAACAACCATTGATCTGTGTCTTAACACCCGATTGGTCCATGATATCTATTTAAAGAGCATGGAGGGTCATTTTCCGATGATCGATTATGAGAAAATCTCTTGTAAAATCTCTCTGTAATCTTTTTCTTTACATTAATAAACTGCTCCAAGTGGTCGCGTTGGCTGGGACCATGGATGTTTCCCCGTAGGAGTTTTACCAAGTGAAAACATCGATGTGTTGATCTTTGATATGGTTATGTGAGTGGTTACTAAAGGTGTTCATCTTCTGTTGAAATACCTATGTTTTCGAACATGGTATCAAAGCCTATTTGAAGACCCTCTCCTGTTGTAGATCGAGATCATGAAGTCGAGTTTCCTCATCTCCATTTTCTGGAATTTTTGTACATTTCTAGGCTGAGAGGACTGTTCCATTGCATCCAAAGAACTCTTTCCATTCAGAAACACTTTTCGTTTCACTCAAAAAGGTTTCCATTTCCCAAGATACGACCATTACAGTCAGATCCGGAGGTATAAAGCCTGAATACACATTTTTTTAAATTTCTGCAAAGTTTTATTTTGATTTTATTTCGGTTTGTATTTTTTATTTTCGGGTTTCTACTCTTTTATATATGCATATTATATTTTCCCCATGCCCTATGTGATCTTGGAAAATCAGAAACAGATAGGAAAAGATGCATCTTTCGGGTAAGCTAACCAAGATCTAACCCTTGTTGTCATCGAGAAGCGAAATTTTTTTCTTATATGAAAAGTGTTTTTTTTTAGCATGCTCTCCAAGGCTGTCTTCCACAACAACAAAAACAACACCCCCAATCCTCCTTCTGAACATTACAATATGTTTTTCCAGACCACTTGGTTAAAACTTTCCTTATTAAGTAAGAGGTCTTGAGTTCAAGTCTCTCTTTTGTTACTTATTTTGAAAAAGTTCATGCTAAAAATTGTAAAGTGCATTTCACTTCAAGTATAAAAATGAATCACTATAAGTAGCTTTATATTTTATTTCAGAGTTATTTATTTTGCATG
>ML797670.1:227376-238848 GCA_009831015.1 Picea engelmannii
AAAATATAACACCGGAAGAAGCTTGGACTAAAATTAAACCAGATGTAAGTCACTTCTGTGTATTTGGCAGTATAGCATGGGCTCACATTCCTGATGAGAAAAGGAAAGCATTGTAGCCTAAAAGTGAGAAGTGTATATTTGTTTGTTATTCTGAAGATGTCAAAGGTTATAGACTTCTTCAACCACATTGTAATGAATTCTTAGAAGAGATGTTAAATTTGATGAAAATCTCTTGGTTTGCGAGCCTAATTCGGCGATTGTGCCTTCTTCGGCCTACGATCCATCTTCGGTGTTTGTGCCTTCTTTTATTCCTATTTTGATTTCTTCTTCAGATGATGAAAGTGAGGATGAAAATCCACCTCCTCCCGCTGACATTCCTCTAGATGAGTCCTTTGAACCTGAACAAGCACCAGTTCCACCACTTCCTAGATGGGTCCATTCAACACGAGAAGCAGCTGGTGATCTTGTCGGTAATCCTTCAGATCAACGTCGGACACGTTCAAAGTTCTAGTGAGCCTCTTCTCTTTTGGCTCAAGTTTCAGAAAATCATGATCCAGAGACATTTGCAGAAGCTTCAGCTCATCCAGATTGGGATACAACAATGAATGAAGAGTATCGTTCTTTAATGGAAAACGATACTTGGGATCTTGTACCTCTTCCAAAAGGAATAAAACTTGTTAGATGCAAATGGGTATACATAACTAAGTATGCATCAGATGGAAGTGTTGAAAGACACAAGGCTCGGTTAGTTTCCAAAGGATTTTCCCAAGTTGAAGGAATTGACTATAATGAAACCTTTGCCCCCGTAGCCAAAATGAATTCCATCTGCCTTGTTCTTGCCCTTTCCGCCACACATAAATGGGAGGTACATCAGATGGATGTTAAATCTTCCTTCTTGCATGGCAATTTTAAAGAAGAAATCTAAATGGAACAAACTCTTGGCTATGTCCAGAATGACTCTAGCCTTGTTTGTCACCTCAAGAAATCTCTTTATGGTCTCAAGAAAGCTCCCTAAGCTTGGTATGACAAAATGGATAGCTTTCTTATTGCCACTGGATTCTCAAGATGCCATCTGATCCTAATGTCTATACCAAGAAAGTAGGAATCCATTTCATAATCCTTGTCCTTTATGTTGATGACCTTATCCTTACTGGTAGTGACTCAAAACTTTTAAACCATGTGAAAACCAGCCTTAAGAAGAAATTTGAAATGACAGACTCAAGCTTTTTTCACTATTTCCTTGGCCTCCAAGTTTTGCAAACTAATGAAGGACTTTTTCTTTCCCAGTCTAAGTATGCTTGTGACCTTCGTCGCTTTCACATGGACGATTGTAAACCAACCCCTTCTCCCTTCCAGTCTAGGGTCAAGCTTTCTTCCACCTCTACTTCTCCTGAAGTTGATGCCACTCTGTATCGTTAGTTAGTTGGTAGCATCTTATACTTGACTCATACCCATCCTTATCTTTCCTTTGTTGTTGGTCTTGTTTGGCAATATATGAAAACACCCCATGAAAGCCATTGGAAAGCAGCTAAAAGGATACTTCTCTATGTTCGTAGTATAGTTCAGTTTGGGATACATTACAGTTTAGGGGGGACTCCCTTATTGGTTGGTTTCACTGATTCAGATTGGGCTAGCGACCCCGATGATCGAAAGTCTACTGCAAGTTATGTTTTCATCCTTGGTTCAGGACCTGTCACTTGGGCCTATAAGAAACAACAGGCTATTGCACTTTCTTCATCAGAAGTAGAGTACCAAGCAGCGGTAAATGTAAGTCAGGAATCCCTATGGCTTCGACAGATCCTTTCAGAGTTTTGATTCTAGCACCAGCATCCGACCATCCTTTGGTGTGACAATCAGAGTGCCATCAAGCTCACCAAAGACCCAGTTCAACATCATCATAGTAAACACATCGAGCTACACATGCACTTCATCAGAAAGCTCATTCATGATCAAGTTATTGAAGTGCTCTTTTGCCCTACAGAAGATCAAGTTGCAGACATTTTCACAAAGTCTCTTATAGAAGTGAAGTTTTCCAAACTTCGATATATGTTAGGAGTTCAAGAAGTTGTCATTAAGGGGGGATAGGCTCTAATGCCTCCTTCCTTCTCCTATTGTGTCCTTATTGTAAATCCTTCAATCCTATCCCAATTTGTTCTTAAGGGGGGATGTTAGGATATTTAGACACTTAGGAGTTATTTAAGATCTACTTGGTCTAATATCTCATTAGGTAAAAGTGTGTTTCTTAATGTGTTTCTTTAGTATGCATTAGTATGCATTTGTAGTTAGGAAATCTGACGGTCACGATATGTTCCCGACATAGAGTGATCTGACGGTTCATACTCTCCTCGATCTTAACGGCCATTGATCCATGGCTTAGCACCCAATTGGTCCATGATCTCTATTTAAAAATCATGGAGGGTCATTTGTCGATGATCGATTGTGAGAAACTCTCTTGTAAAATCTCTTTGTAATTTTTTTCTTTGCATTAATAAACTGCTTCAAGTGGCCACGTTGGTTGGGGCCGTGGATGTTTCCCCATAGGGGTTTTACCACGTGAAAACATCAGTGTGTTGATATTTGATTTGGTTATGTGAGTGGTTACTAAAGGTGTTCTTCCTCTATTGGAATACCTATGTTGTCGAACAACCACTCGTATAACTCCCTATGGATTCCTCCAAATAAAATCTCATGTATATTAGTAAATATATATCTCTCCAGCCAATCCTTTGTACTAAGATTAGGGTTCTTGTTCTGGGCTTCAGTGAAGTCCTTTTCTTTATCTTCTATCCACTTCTGAATCTTTGTCTTCGATGGGAACCACCTTGACATTCCCTCAAGAAGATTCATGTCCCGACAATAGAACCATTTGTTGGCACAGGGGCAGATTTAGGGTTCAACTCCAAGAGCGCACCAACAATCCCTAACTACTATCCCTTTCAGCAACACCTACGAAGTAGATGCAGTCTCACCCAAAGTATCTATAGGGGGTTGCAGTACACAAGTGTCTACAACCATAAGGAATGCAGAATGGATTCACAACAACAATAGACCATCACCTAGTATTATTTATCTTCCTTAAACCTATTGCACAAGTTATACTTCAGATCTACTCGATATCACAATAGCATCATATTAAATGACAGAGAACACAACATCAATCACACACAACACAAGATATGCGTGGTTCACCCTCTCCCTAAGGATACATCCACATAACTGTTCTTTATAATATATTAAGATGAAGCATGCAGTTATTGTCTGCACTCTTAGCTAGCATATCTTCTCTCTTTTCCTCTCTATCTCTTCCCTTCCTGCGCACCCATATGCAGGACTGATCTCCACACCCAGCTGAATATCTTACAATACCAGAAGGCTCTTACACCTAGCACTTCTTTCTCACACAACAATAATCACTCATGTCAATTAAAAAAAATAGAACCAACCCCCTTCCCTCGTCTAGGTTCTTATTTATATATTATAATATCTCACATATAGCCTTCGGCCGAGACCTAAGTGTCAAAACCCTAGATACCAAAACCCTAGGTGTCTAAAACCCTAGGTCAACTTGACCCACATTTTTAGGGCTTTGCCAGCCTATCTTTCCTTCCTTCTCACGTGGTGCTCCAAAGAATCCAACGATATATTTTTCCACTTGTTGAGTTGTCCATAATCTGTCTTCCTTGTTGATTTTTCATCCTCGATATCCTCGTCCAATGACTTGATTTCTCTTACTTTGCACCATCTTTTCTTCTCTTCTGCTCACTTTGACCCAGTATCAGTCACTGTGTCTTCCGCGCAGTTCACATTTTTCCTTTTATTCCTTAATCTTCGCTTTATTCCATATCCAAGGACCAACAACAAGCTACTATTTTAGATGACATATTAAAGTTTTAAATTGGTTTCTACAAATTAAAACATAGTAGTATTTCAAACAGAGAATTAGTGTAGACATATTTTTAATTTAGGATTGTTTGCAAGCTTCAATGGATTAATAGTTGCAAGTTATATTAGTTGTAAGAAAGCAAAATTTAATTATCAGTTCAATTATGTTTTCATAAATCTATTTGGTTCATTTATCTTGATTTAGTACGATAGGATAGGAATACATTTTGGAGTTATGTTTTGTTACAACATTCTAGTTTTGAAATTTGAGTTTTAATGATAGAATTAGTTTAATTTAGATTATAAAATATTAGTTGTGGATTTGAATTTCTTAGAAGAGTGGATTTGAGTCAAGATTTCTAATCACGAGTTCATGAGTTTGTAAATTTAATTGAATTAGTTTTGAGTTTGTAGATTTCTATACGGAGTATTTTCAATGTTAGTTTAGTTATGAATTATAATTAGAATTTATAATTAGTGTTAGTTATGGGTTTGTGGATTTGCTTGAATTAATGTTTATTCTTTGTAGAATAGAAATGGTTATGATTTCCTTTTAAGAATAGAGTTCACTTGTCAAAATAGTCTTGATAGGTTAGTTGTTTACTTCCTTATTTTCTCAAAGATAAATATCTTACTTGTTGTTGCTTACTAAAAAAATTGAATAGATTAACTAGCTTTAAAATAGATCGTTATTTGCTAATTTAGAAATAGTCCATCAATTTCTTGTTTGAAGTTGCTTAGGGTAAATAGTTCATAATTCTAGAATTTCTTAAAGCTCTTCATTATTTGATTTTATTGGCATTAGATTAGGTGAGGCTAAGCTAGATTAGAGCTCTAGACCTGCATATACAGTGTTGGCACCTTGAAGCTTATGAGCCTCGGGTTGAAAATTTAATGTTGAATTAGATAGCATATATTATAGTCGACAATCATAATTTCTTTTGGCAAACAATCTGCACCGATATACACATTTTCAACCTTACCAGGAATACAAGAGATATCGATCATGATAGTAGGGGAGATACTCGCCATATTTCCTTTGGAATAAATACCATGCGTATCAAGTGGAACTACGGCATGAATGACTATCTCATTCAAGGTAGATCTAAAATCATCTTGTTCGATTCTAGAAAGCTCTAGGAGGAAATAAGAGTGATGGTGCATATCATCCCATGGCCTATCAGAACCATTCATGGCCTCTACGATTTCTTCATCTGAGGGTAAAGTATCATCGAGGGAGTCATGTGATCAATATGATGAGGTGGCCCACATGGGCTGAAGAACAATATCCTCCTCGTCCATCTGCGAGGAGACAATATTTGGGTCTATAGAAGAGTCAAGAACAACTTGATGCATTATCTCTGTTTCCAATAGTGGCATGTACATTTTAGTATGCGAGTGAACTTCGAAAGATGCAGTTGAGGAATGCATGATCCAAGGATTGTTAAAATATGAAGTGCAGAAAGGAACATACCTCATTAATGAAGTAGACCAACTGGAGATGGCATAGATATGATTAATTGGTGCCACGAAATCAAAAGTACCCATAAGGGATGAATACATTCTGACACCAATATTATCAGTTACTAGCTAAGAATTGTCGATCACAGGGATTGATGGTCTGACTAATGCATTGGGGCTAGCGTATGCAAAGGACAACTAATCGATTGCCACAATTTTCCCATCATGCCAAAAAGATAAAGTACAGAAGACAGACGATACAAATGCAGTCATAACATAATTCCAGTTACTTACTAGTAACAAGTTATAGTCAAGGGGTGCATCAACCACCTCGACATCCACCTCCACCATATTCCCACGTAACTGAACCGGGAAGGAAGGAAAAATATCATGGGGACAGAAAGAATAATCGTCAAATGCAGTGAACATGGTCAGATATTGAAAGAGCTTCGGAGAGCCAATGGATTTCCAACAGGTTAGGGACATCACGCACATTGCATCACCTTCATCAATAAAAATACATTTTATGGTATACTTTTAGTAATCCACATGGATTTGGAATCCCACATGGTAAGGAAAGAGAGGCTTCACATACGTAAAGTCAAACTTGATAACCTTAGAGAAAAAGGGGTCTATAAATCCTAACACAGATAACAAAGAATTCATATGTGAAGGAAACATATGGAATACCTCCAGAGATGATATCATGTAAGGGGCTTGACCCAAATCCTCAACAATATAATAATTATGAGCATCTCTAGCATTAGGGTTGTGCATAGAGCATTTGAGTAATCCTTTCGGAATACGAGGCAAAGGATCTATTTTTTCAATCTGTAAAGGCATCTCTGAAGGAGGGGGGGACTGTAGACATGGAACAGTTTATGAATAATTGTAATCGAAAGACCAAGTGACTACATTAACCTGAGACTTGAACATATTGATGCAAAGATGATCACCATCTTGCACCAATGGGTTTTGACTTCCACTTGTCACATTTATGGAATTTGAGGAGCTCTATGCCATGTATTGATTATGCATAAAAGGATTAGTCAATGCATTGGGTGGTAGAGATAGAAGATACACAGGGGGCTTACAGTTAGGAAGATGAGATCAGACAGATGTATGTCCATATGGGAAATGAAGGAACAAACTCAAATGGACATGGAGAAGAAAAGGAAGAAAACATGAATATGGTAGAGACCATTAAAATTTGCAAAAGGATGTACAAATCCATAAAGCTAATAATGAAATGATTATGAAATCCAAGGAGCAGCAAGAGGACTTCAACATGAATTTAATGCAGATCTTGAACATAATAGAAAAACAATTCAATAAGGAGAGTGGCTCAAGCAAATAAGGAAGTCACAGGTCTCCTGATGAGAAAAGAAGAACAAGAAGTGTTAGGACACATCACCATCACTCCCCAAGGAATTCCAATAGGAGAACACACAACATCTCAATTCCATCCCCTATCAAGAATCATAAGAGGTTTGGGGTGGATGAGCTACGAGGAGAAATGAACAAAATCAAACTTTGTACATTTGATGGTGAGAACAAGAAGGATGGAGATGCAGAGACATGGTTTCTAGGCATGAGAAAGTATTTTCAATTGCATAATTATTCTTCACATGAAGAAGGAAGAATTTCCATCTATCAACTCAAGGGAAAGGCATCCATGTGGTGGGACAAGCTTGTGCAGGTGCAACACATTAAAGAGAAAAATGTTACTTGGAAGGAATTCAAGAAGTATTTTGAAAAGAAATACTTGACTAAGAGATACTATGACAAGAAAATGAACGAGTTATTTGAACTCAAACATGGGAGTACGACCATAGATGAATATGAAAGAAGGTTTTTAGAACTACTGAAGTATGTTTCTTTCATCAAGGACGAGATAATTAATATTTAGAGGTATTTGAGTGGATTTCCATCATTCATCAGTGAAAAAATACAATATGATGATCCCAAAACGTTGGAGGAGACCATAAGGTGAAATAAATTCCTATTTGATCAACAACAATCAAAACCAACTTTCCAAAAAACTTGGGAAGACAAGAACAAATTCAATATGAATCAGAGGAAGAAGGGGACTAAGCCACCATTCTTTAGAAATAGTCCTCAGGGACAACCAAATTCTAAAGAACCCATAATGATTGAGATGGAGGGGAAAAGGCCAAGGAGGACACCTATTCAATGTTGGGGTTGTAAAAGAGATCATATATAGAGAGATTATCCTCACATAGGCGAAAAAGTGAAGATTGTTCGCAATGTACAACAAGCTGAAATAGTGGGGGACATGGGAAGAAGAGTACCAAGGATCTATGCAGCCCTAAAAAATAAGAAAACAGAGTATCAATCACATATTATTGAAGTGGAAGGTATGATCAACAACCAAACCATTGCTATTTTAATTGATTCAGGAGCTAGTCATAGTTATATACATCCTAAGATGGTGGAAAGATTTCATTTTCCGAGAAGCAATCATGGAAAATATTGGTTGGTGCAGCTGGCTATCGGAGCCAAAAAAAAAGTTAATGAGATGATTAAGTCATGTCCTATGGACATGAATGGAATGAACATTAGGGCAGATTTTAACATATTGCCTTTAGGTTCCTATGACTGTCTAATTGGGATGGATTGGTTGGACCAACATCATGTTATACTAGACTATCATAACAAGGCATTTACTTGCTTGGATGATGAAGGGAACCTAAGGACAGTACAGGGAATTCCAAGGGCAGTAATTGTTAGAGAAATTTCATCATTGTAGCTAAAGAAATGTTACAGAAAAGGTTTTCAAATATTAACAACTCATATGGAAGAAGCACCTAAATATAGGGTGTTAAATATTGAAGATTATGCAGTCCTAAAAGAGTTTGAAGATGTGTTTAAAGAATTACTAGGATTAACCCCTAAAAGTGACATTGATTTCTCCATAAATATGAAGCCTAGAGAATCTCTAGTATCCAAGACTCCCTACAAGATGAGTACACCAGAAATGAAGGAGCTGAAAATGTAGCTTGAAGATCTCCTAAAGAAGGGGTATATATGCCCAAGTGTGTCACCTTTGGGTGCCCTAGTTTTATTTGTGAAGAAAAAGGATGGAACATTGAGACTTTGCATTGACTTTAGGCAACTGAACAAAGTAACTGTGAAGAATAAGTATCCTTTTCCAAGGATCGATGACCTATTTGATTAGTTGAAAGATGTAAACATATTCTCCAATATTGATCTCAGATCAGGTTATCATCAAGTAAGAATTAAAGAAAAAGACATCAATAAGACTGCTTTTAGAACAAGGTATGGTCATTATGATTTCACATTGATTGCATTTGGGTTATCAAATGCACCAAATGTCTTCATGTGTTTAATGAATGGTATTTTCATAGAATACTTAGATAAGTTTCTCATTGTATTTTTAGATGACAGTCTTGTATATTATAAGTCGGAAGAAGAGCATGAACAACACTTGAGGATGGTATTATAGGTTTTAAGGGAGAATAAGTTGTATATGTAAATACAAATGTACTTAATCTGGTGAGTTGTTGATATCATTTTTGCATGCACCTTCCATGGTATAGTGTGCACATGTACTGCACACTAAAATGATGAAGTGTGCACATTCCAAGATACTGTGTGCAACAAACTTAAGTGCGCATGATTTTGAGGCCAGAGAGCCTTTGTGTATATGTTTTGTTTTGAGGCTGGTGAGACAAGATGAAAAAAGAACAATATATATGTAAATGTAAATGTAATCACATGCAAATATTAATGAAAAACATATCATTGTGGAAAACCAACCATGTAAAAGAGTATGGGGGTCTAAACTCCACTAGTTAGGGAAAGGGGGCTAAAAGTTAAGGATAAGGGATAAGTTAGGGATATTAAGCCAAAAAGGAATATTATAATAATATTCCTTAAAGTATAAAGTATGGATAATTATTTCATCCTAAGTTCTAAGGATGGGGACAAGTGGGCCAAAGTAGTTCTCAACATGACAAGGGTCAAGTTGGGAACATGCATACATATAGTTTGGAATTAGTTCATTTTCCATCATTTCATCATCATGCACTCACCCATTCAGTTTTCCTATGTGCCTTCTTGTCATTGTACCTATACCCATACCTATACATGTACTTGTACATGTATCTATACCTGGTTAGCTTAGGAGATGGACTGAAGAATCGAGTTTTCAATCCCGTGGGATATAGAAGAGGAAGGTTGTCAGGCCTGTGATAAATTCTCTCTAGGTGAGAGAATTGTTGGGAATTGATTTCCTGAAGGTGCCAAACTGCAACTATAGGGCTCTGAGACTTCCTATCCGGCCTGTTGTTGAAGCCCCGGAAAGGAAGTGGTGCAACCGAAGGACTGTTGAGAAGAAAAGGGGCACACTTCCTAGGGTGGGACAGGCATGTGGAGAATGAGGGATTGTAGGTTGTTAGTGTTAGTCTCCAATTTTGACCATATTTTTGCCTATATCATGTCAGATATACCCCCATTTCATATCCAGTATCATTTCCTTCTGGCCTTACCTTGACACACTTTACATCATTTTTCCCTAAATGGAGATATTTAAGGTATTCATATTATTCAAGTTATTTTTAATGTATTTTGATACTTTAAACTAATATTGATACTAAAGTGACATGAGTTAGGTACTTGTTTCCTTGAAATAGATTTATCAGTACCAAGTACCGGCTTGCACTTAGGGGAGATGTCAAAGACTTGCACAACATTGCCAGATTGGAATGACAATCCAATTCATATGATTGATTGAGTCATAACTCAATGTGATGACTCAGAGCGAAATTGTAGAACTGTTTATTATGATTCTTTATGATCCACGCTTCTTGACACTGCGTGTCATGAAGCTGTGAAATTAGTTTCAAATAACTATGAGTCATTTTTGGATATAAGATTCATTTAGTTAAATGCACCAATGTTCAAGACTATTTTGGAGAGGATCTGTATAAACTCAGATTGCTCTCAAGAAATGTTGGTTATGATATACTATGTTATGCGATTTCTGATAATACAATTTGCTATGTGTTATATCATTTTCTGTGAAATGATTTGAGTTTGTTTATGAATTATGGAGCATGAGGTATGAAACAGTTATGCATGGAATAATTTGAGTAGCTCTGGTTTCATTTTAGGGTGATTGGACCTCTTGGTTGGGCCCACCAATAGGTTCAATTTGCTGTCTCTTTTCCACAGTATAGTTAGTTTTTAGTTCTAGTTCCAGAATCTGCATGTGAGTTAGTTTTTAATTTGAAGTTACTCTGCTAAAATATGGCTTAGTCATTTTTCGTTTAGTCTGTTCTTAGCTTGATATAATCTTGTAGATCGTTGAATGTTGGAATGAGTTATTTACCATTGTAGGATTTGAGGAATGAACCTGTTAACATACCATGAATATTATTCATCTTTCTCCTAGATTAGTCTAGATTTGCTCTGTTTTCCAGTTTCCAGTTTGATCATGATTTAAAGATAATTTGAGTTTAGACTTACTTTGTTTTGTTAGGATAGCTAGCTTATGGTATGGTTAAAGGAATCTTCCAGTACTTGTAGGGTAAAATAGGACATTTATTAGTTTCACCTTTGCTAGATTTAGAACTGCTTGATACTTAGATTAAATAAGAGGTTTTTAAAATGTTCTCTCTTTTATGGTTCAGATAGATATTTTGATGATTAGATGTTTAATATAATGGTAGATATCCTTGGGTGATTTCTTTATATTAGGAATAGAAATACATTTTCTTAACTCAAAACTGTTTCCATTTGATTAATTAGACAAGATATGATTAGTTTTAAGATAATCATTAGGATTCAGTTTATAAGAGTAAGTTTATGTTTTCTTCTCATAATAACCTTTAGGTAGGAGTTAGAATCTTACCAACACATATAGTGTAGCAGCTCTAAGTTCACTTACCCTGGTTTGACAATTTAGTGTTTTCAGGTAATTAAAATCTTTAATACAATAGTCTGACATTTTTGGCGTCGTTGCTGGGGAGCTATTTAGAAGGTAATTTTGATAATTGATTTGGTTATTTTCTTAAATGTATTTGGTTTGGTGTGGTATGTTAACAGGTTGACGAAAGAGGAGTTGTGAAACGAAGGGTGAGAAGC
>ML797670.1:248899-265931 GCA_009831015.1 Picea engelmannii
CATGTCATGAAGCTGTGAAATTAGTTTCAACTAACTATGAGTCATTTTCGGATCTAAGATTCGTTTAGTTAAATGCACCAATGTTCAAGACTATTTTGGAGAGGATCTATATAAACTCAGATCTCTCTCAAGAAATGTTGGTTATGATATACTATGTTATGCGATTTCTGATAATACAATTTGCTATGCGTTATATCATTTTCTGTGAAATGATTTGAGTTTGTTTATGAATTATGGAGCGTGAGGTATGAAGCAGTTATGCATGGAATAATTTGAGTAGTTCTAGTTTCATTTTAGGGTGATTGCACCTCTTGGTTGGGCCCACCAATAGGTTCAATTCACTGTCTCTTTTCCACAGTATAGTTAGTTTTTATTTCTAGTTCTAGAATCTGCATATGAGTTAGTTTTTAATTTGATGTTACTCTGCTAAATTCTGGCTTAGTCATCTTTTGTTTAGTATGTTCTCAGATTGATATTATGTTGTAGATCGTTGAATGTTGGAATGATTTATTTACCATTGTAGGATTTGAGGAATGAACCGAGTACCAATTCATCTTTCTCCTAGATTGGTCTAGATTTTCTCTATTTTCCAATTTCCAGTTTGATCATGATTTAAAGATAATTTGAGTTTAGACTTACTTTGTTTTGTTAGGATAGCTAGCTTATGGTATGGTTAAAGGAAGCTTACAATACTTGTAGGGTAAAATAGGACATTTATTAGTTTCACCTCTACTAGATTTAGAACTGCTTGATACTTAGATTAAATAAGAGGTTTTTAAAATGTTCTCTCTTTAATGGTTCAGATAGATATTTTGATGATTAGATGTTTAAGATAATGGTAGATAGCCTTGGGTGATTTATTTAGATTAGGAATAGAAATACATTTGCTTAACTCAAAAATGTTTCCATTTGATTAATTAGACAAGATATGATTAGTTTTAAGATAATCATTAGGATTCAGTTTATAAGAGAAATTTTATGTTTTCTTCTCAGAATAACCTTTAGGTAGGAGTTAGAATCTTACTAGCACATATAGTGTAGTAGCTCTAAGTTCACTTACCCTGGTTTGACAATTTAGTGTTTTCAGGTAATTAAAATCTTTAATACAACAGCCTGACAGTTAGTTCAAGTGGGCACCTGTGACATAGTTTTTCCTATTGTCTGAGATACATCAGCTTGGTTAGGAATTCCTTTATCTAGGTGGATTTTAGTCCCAGCTCAGGGGTGACCCATTGCTGAGAGTTTTGAGTAGTGTGGTCTAAGTCTGGGAGGAACATGGAAGTTCTGCATGCATTTGGTGATATGTGTACCAAGATAAGTGTCCATTTTGTGTTAAATTACATGTTGCATTATTATGGATGCATTTATTTTTATGGGATTTTCATGTGTGTGCTGCATGTGTATTATTATTATTATTTTTTATGAATCTGTGCATTTGTAGAGTTTATGTATGTTTTAATTTTGTATACATTTCAAAATTTTATGTGGGATATCCCAATTGGATGTTAGGGATTCTACAACTATTTTCACCCAAGCATCGACACACAGCCACCCCCAAGCACCTTAACCTTTGACATAATTATTCTTTAAATCCATACCAGAACCAATAAATAAACCCTAGTTGCTAACTACAACAAGAAATCAAGACAAGTAGAGAGATACTTCTCTAACAGTAGCGCACAAGAGATAGAATATCCATATCCACATAACAAGTACCATACACAACTACAACAGTTACAACTACACTACTCTCTCAAACTTGCACCATACTTAGCAGGAATATCACCAAGATTATTACCAAGAATATCACCAAGAGTATTATGAAGAATATCACCAAGAGTTTCACCAATAATATCACTTGATAGCACTAGATAGAGACCAATACCAAGATATGACCATACACCCTTATTCATCATTCCAGCTACAACTGCATCTTTTCACAAAACTTGCACTCTAACTAGGTCTAGAAACGAGCTAAAATGTCCTCTATTTATATTAATATGTCCAGTGACTTTTCTGGATAGGTCGACCTGACTTTTTGGTAATTATATTTTTTGTTTATCGTTTTCTTATGGATCTGACTTGTCTTTCTAGAAGATAATATTCTAATATTATTTATTCTTCTAGGCCAACTTGTCTTCTAGGGTTTTTACACATTTTTTAGGGTTTCCCTTGCTTCCAGAATATTCCATTGTAGTCAAAGGTTACATGTGGAGGTCAATACCTCCCGCAGCTACCATAACATCAACACTCCCTCCTAGCTAGGGAGGTATTAAGAGTAATGGTAATGAGCACACACATACCATTCTGTTGGTAGCATCATCATAGCCACACATGCTATCTCATGATCACACAGATCAAGTCAAGAGCATCATCTTCACTAGAAGTATCCTCTAATAGCATCCTGACATAAACATACATCATCGTTTTCATCATCTCTTGATGCCATACTCTATATGAGTAATCGAGCATGATGTTGAATAAGTCACGTGTTGAACTCAGCGCACTCAATAGAGTGTCTTGCATGAGTCACCCACTCAACAGAGTGATACAAGGACCATTATTCTAATCTGGACATATGTCCTAGAATAATAGTTTTCCCAATAGGATGTTGATAGCCCCGCAATGGGCTACAAGGACCGTTCTTCTAATACAAACCTACGTCCTAGAATAATGTCAGCCCTCCTAGATGTGAAAGTTGTGCCATGGGCTATAGATACCATTCCTACATGAATGTTAGTCTCAGAATATTTTCTAATCGGTTCATATGTACCATAGAGATCAATCTCTACCCATATGCCTTATAAAATATGAGTCTCTTATCAACCACCCTAATTGATACATCATGTTCTTAGGGGGCGGACTATTAAAATTGATCATGCCAATAATTGTTCCTCAAGAGAATATCGGTCATGAATCATTTTCCTAATCAGGCCACAATTTGTTCCTTAAGAAAATACCAATCCATGATATGTCAACAATCTATCAACTTGGACCATTCTCTAGAGGGAGAATCTCTTTCCACCAACAATTTGTTCTGCCTAGACAATTATCTGCCTAGAAAATATTTGTCCACTAGCACATTGACTATCCATCTAGCTAGAAATCACCTCCAACACTAGTGGTAGTCTCCATGGAAATTAGATAGTAGAATACAACTGCTACAATTTCATTCAATAGAACACAACTGTGTCTATCCATAGTAGTACACAACTATTGTCCAGTGGTACAAAACCACTTCTAGTAGAACACAACTACTAACCAGTGAAGCACATCCACCATTGTAGCATACAACTACTTTCCATAGACATACAGTCTCCATGACAATCAAAACATATCATCTAATATCATCCTACATCAATAATGTCATTAGGTGCATCAACTCTAAGCCATACTAGCATGATGGGAATGCATCATATATGTTGATGATTGCAGCTACATGACACATTGTCCATCTTAAAAACCTATGAGATGTGGATCATGGCAGCCATGTGAGATATTATCCATCTTACAAACCTGAGAGAAATCCCCTGAAGAGGGTGTGTGGTTCCTATCTGAAAGAGAGTTGGAATGTAGAGATGACCTCCTCCATTCAAAGAGTTGAGAAGAACTCTAGATGATTATCCTATGGGAAAGGTGATCTATTGAGTTAGACATGCCTGTGGGTGAGCACAAGGTGAATGTGTGAAATCCCAAAGTGTTGGGTGCATATTCATGAGAAAAGAAATGAAGATGATGTATTAGCCTCCTCTGAGCAGATTAGTTGATGATAAACTCCAAATGAATCTCCTATGTAATGCAATGGGAAATAAGATCTATTGAGTGGGAATTCCTGTGGATGAGCATAGGTGAACATGTGAAGAAGTGGTTCCTCTATGTAATTCAGTGAGCCAGTGATCCGAAAAAAAAGATATTTTAATGACTATGGTTGAGTTTTTAATTGCATGCGTTAATTAACCATTTAAGAAGTTGAATGAAAGAGGATGGATTTAGTGAAGGAACATAGAAGCCATAAAAGAGTATATAGATATGAAATGAAGAAATAAGAACACCAAACCATAACAAGAGAAGTGATAACGGAGTTCGGCACAAAATTGCCTACGTCTTCAGGCCTTTGTCTCAGTGGGGGAGGTTTCTTTATTTTTGTTCAAAATCTAAAAAAGTACATCACAGAAGTGCCATTAGGATACAATACTGATCTGTTCATGTTCTTCCAGATCTCTAGAAACCAACAGAATAAACGACATGCAAAATGGATAACCAAAGCTCCCAGAAATGGCCCGCAAGCATCTGCTCCTCAACAGCCTCCCTGCATAAAAATGGCTTTGGCTTGGCTTCCCTTCAGCATAACTCTTCTCTGTCTATCTTCCATGGCCTCAAAAGGGCCTAGTTTTTATAGATCTAAAGTTGGTTATCCATCCCCAACTTCCTCCCAAAATCTGGCCTAAAAAAGAGCCAAATATCCCCCAAAAATGACCAAAATCTCCATTAACAGGCATGAAAATCACTAAAAAATCACATTTTATAATGTTAAAAACCCATTTTCCCCAAATAAAAGGGATAAGCCCCTAACTGGGCACATGCCCCTGGTCTTATGTCACTATGTATGGGATTAGGGGCTAATAAAAGGACGCCTTAGCTGGGCTAGGCCCCTTTTGGAGTGTGCCCCCCTGGTCTCATGGGAGATCCCTAGATCCTGGGGCTGGTGCTTATCTTTTGGGTGTGCATGAGAGGGAGTTCCCTCCTTTGCTAGTTTTTGGTCACATGCAAAAGTTTTACCATGGGATAGGGCTTATCCCCAACCCCCTTTTTTCCCCTTTTCAATTTAGTACACTTTATTTAAACTAAAGTGATCCTTGTTAAACAAGAAACACAAGGGCACATTGGTGGAGGGACTATGTCAAGATTTGGGTTGACCCAAGAGGCCATGGGATCAAACCCCATGGACTCCATAACATTTTTCCATATGAACCCATTAACAAATCCCATGGTGCCACATGGAAGCCCATGACCGGGCCATGTGGCACCCAACAATTCATCAACAAACTGCCACTTGTCAACTGTTGGGTTGATCCTTGTCACTGACCATTCACCTTCTTTCGGGCTACCAATTGTCGCCAACTGCCTCTGCCATGTCAACATTTTTGATATCATGATGATGTCAACATTTGATTGGACCTGTTAACTTTTTGCCTGTTTGAGAAAATGGTCAGAGTGCGATAACTCTCGCATACGGTGCCCATTTGAGAAAGTCATTATATGGCCGGAATCAGTGCGACGAGATGAACATAATGGAATTGGTTTTAGCCAATTCTGATAACTTTCAGTTTTGAGCCATTTTTAGCCCTATCAGTCTCTTGGATCCAATTATGGATCACACCTCCCCACTAAAATACCTTTTGGTCCCCAAAAGGTTACTGACCAATCAACAAGCTCGAGATAGGCCACCCGACTTGTCCTCTATCTCTAAACATTGTCCTGTGCACCTGTCTCATCAAGATCAATTGTAACACAATCATGACAACTAACAACATGTTGTTAGCCATTTGAACCTTATTACATCTTATTGAAGCCACTATCATCCATGTAGACAACATTACTAATGATAGCATAAAAAAAATGATTGTAAATGAGTTGATATACTTGTAATATTTTCACGACATGAGCTTATCTTGAAGCAACTTGTGATTGATTTTCCATTCAACAATCATTTCTTGTTCTAGCTTAAGATCGATTACTTCTTTTGAAACAATTATTGGTTTGTTTCTTGCTTGCACTGCCTTCTTTAATTGTTCTGTTGTTTGAAGTGTTTCATTTTCCTTAACATGATGAGCATGAACCACATAATCTTGACCTGCTTTGTTTAATTGATATTGATTCTTTTTCCTGTTTAATGGACTACCTAAGACCATTCCACATTCTCTTAATGGCACTACATCACATGTTAGTTCGTCCACATACTTAGATGAAATTGAAAATTTGATTGTGCACTACTTTGTTATGCACATTTGATGATGATTGCTTATCCATTTAAGTGTGTAAGGCTTATGATGTGCTTGTGTTTTCAACCCCAATTGCTTAACCAATTCTTCTGAGATTAGATTAGATTGAGATCCACTGTTGATTAATGTGTCTATATTAGTTTGTCACATGATGGTCCTTATATGAAACAAGTTACTTCTCCAATAATTTCTTCACCAATTTTACCTAGCATACCAACCAATGAGATCTTTGATTCATCACCTGAATCTGATCCCAAGTCTGTGGGTCTTGTTGTTGCTGCCACTGTTTCCATTCCCTTCTTTTCCTTGAATCACTTTGGCCTCTTCTCGGGATGCAACTACCAACATTTGTCCTCATCATGTCCCTCTTTCTTGCAATGCTTGCAAGAGGGCTTCCCTTCCTTCCTCGTCATTGCATTTGAATTCTTTCCATGCCATTTCCTCTTGTCCTCTTTCCTTGAAGACAATGATTCCCCTGACACACCTGCTTTTCCTGCTTCAATATACGTAGCTTGAATAGAAACCTCATCAAGGTTAGTGGGTCCAAACATGAATACAATGTTTCTAATATGTATAGGTAAACCTCCTATATACTTCATAAGAGTTTCTTGTGTTTGTAATGGGATATCTAACATCAATGCCATTTTTCGAAATCCATATGTATACTCTTGCATTGTTTGTCCTTTTCTTAGTTTTAAATATTGCCATTCAATTAATGCCTTTTCTTTATAACCCAAAGGATATAATTGTTTCCTAAGTGTAGAAATGAATCTTTTCCATGATGGAAATACATTACCCACTTGTTTCATTATGTTTTGAAACTTGCTTTGCCACCAGATAAGAGTTGTACCTGGAAGTCTCAAAGATGCCAACTTGATTTGTGTGGCCTCATCCTTGATCTATTTCACACTGTAGTAAACCTCCATCTGCCTGACCCAATTGTCAAGTTTCTATGCATTTACTTCACCATCATATATGGGAAACTCAAATTTAACATCAAGTTTTAATAATGGAATTTCCTTATTATGTTTATGAACATGTTTCTTTGCATTAGATTTAGAACTTTAACTTGAAGAAGAAGGAGGTGATGATGGAGGTGAAGGAGGAATCTGAGGAGGATCCTCTTCCTCTTCACTTTTTCACTTTGAAGATTCACCTAGATTTGGTCTTTTCCGTTCCAAGTAATCCTCATACAAAACTTTCACCATCTCCAACATAGCAAGGAAAGTTTTCTGAAACTCTCTCTCATCCTGAGAAAGCCCTTCTTCCGATGCCATCTTCTCACTGTGAGAATATCTCTTTATCAATCCAATCAATGGATTCTTTTTAACAAGATTGCCTTCACCACGTTGTAGCTTTTCCCTGGTTAACATGCAAAACTCAAATCCAAACGTCAACTAGTTTTGATACCACTTGATTCGAAAAAAAAAGATCTTTTAATGACTATGGTTGAGTTTTTAATTGCATGTGTTAACCATTTAATAAGTTGAATGAAAGGAGATGAATTTAATGAAGGAACATAATAGCCATAAAATAGTATACAGATCTGAACTGAAGAAATAATAACAACAAACTATAACAAGAGAAGTGATAATGGAGTTCGACACAAAATTGCCTACATCTTCGGGCCTTTGTCTCAGTGGGGGAGGCTTCTTTATTTATGTTCAAAATATCAAAAAGTACATCTCAATAGTGCCATTAGGCTACAAGAATATTCTAGTCATGTTCTTCTATATCTCTAGAACCCAACAGAAGAAAAGACATGCAAAATGGATAATTGGAGCTCCCAGAAATGGCCCACAAGCGTCTTCTCCTCAACAGCTTCCCTGCATAAAAAATGGCTTTGGCTTGGATTCCCTTCAACATAACTCTACTATGAATGTCTTCCATGGCCTCAAACAAGCCTAGTTTTTATATATCTAAAGTTGTTTATCCATCCCCAACTTCCTCCCAAAATCTGGCCTAAAAAAGAGCCCAATATCCCCCAAAAATGACCAAAATCTCCATTAACAGGCTTGCAAATCACTAAAAAATCACATTTTCTAATGTTAAAAACAGATTTTCTGCAAATAAAAGGGATAATCCCATAACTAGGTGCACGCCCCTGGTCTTATGGCACTCTGTATGGGATCAGGGGCTAATAAAAGGATGCCTTAGCTGGGCTAGGCCCCTTTTGGAGTGTGCCCCACTGATCTCATGGGATATCCCTGGATCCTAGGGATGGTGCTTATGTTTTGGGTGCGCATGAGAGGGAGAACCCTCCTTTGCTAGGTTGTGGCCACATGCAGGATTTTGACCATGGTTTGGGGCTTATCCCCAGCCCCCTTTTTTCCCCTTTTCAATTTTAATACACTTTATTTAAGCTAAAGTGATCCTTGTTAAACAAGAAACACAAGGGTGCATTGGTGGAGGGACTATGTCAAGATTTGGGTTGACCCAAGAGGTCATGGGATCAAACCCCATGGAATCCATAACATTTTTCCATATGAACCCATTGACCAATCCCATGGTGCCACGTGGAAGCCCATGACTGGGCCATGTGGCACCCAACAATTCGTCAACAAACTGCCACTTGTCAACTGCTGGGTGGATCCCTGTCACTAACCAGTCACATTTTGTCGGGCTACCACTTGTCATCAACTATCTCTGCCATGTTAACATTGTCGATGTCATGCCAATGTCAGCATTTGAATGGACCTGTTGACTTTTTGCCTGTTTGGGAAAATGGTCAAAGTGCAATAACTCTCACATACAGTGCTCATTTGAGAAAGTGATTATATGGCCGGAATCAGTGTGATGAGATGAACGCAATGGAATTGGTTTCAACCAATTATGAGAAATTTCATTTTTGAGCCTTTTTGAGCCCTATCAGTCTCTTGGATCCGATTCTGGATCATCCAGAGATATGGACATACCTATGGATGTGCCCCTAGTGGATGAGCACTAGTGGGTGTTTTATATCCCTTGTTATATTGTTCAAGATTCAGACCTGCCTGTAACCCTAATTGTAATGTAAATGGTACAGGTCGGCCCCACCTTAATGTGATTGGTAATTAATATAAAAGATAATTAATTTGGTTAATATTAATTATATTATAAGCTAGTGAGGTTGGCCATGTTGTGCCAATATAAACTTATTTTGAAAGGTTCAATTTAGTATAAGTAAAGGTAAATTTCCCATTGAGGAATCATATCTTTCAAGTGAGTTTGGAAATTTCATCAAATACACCTTCTCGGGAAACGTGCACACCTCTCTTGGGCACTAGTATTTTAGGGTTTGATCAACCTCTTGTGTTATAGGTTTTATCTTGGTGGTGAAGGTCTTTCTCTTGAAGAATATAGCAAAGGATTTGGCTAGGGTTTCTTTCCTTTTTGAGAAGTGTTTCCCAAGATACTTCTTGTGTTCTTGTGCATGGTGCTTCTTCTTGTGATCTTGGTTGCTGCAACATTTATGGTTATGGTTAAATGATAAAAATGGAATTATATTCATGCTTAAACTTCACTATTGAAAAATCAACATGGTATCAGAGCATAGGTATTGAAAGAACCCATTGCATAAGCATCTACCAAGTCTCCTCTCACTTTTGCAGAACCGTACGACCCTCCTAGGGTTTCCAGAAAAATCCATATGAACCTCCTTTCCTTGGCGATCCAGCCCCTAATACTTGGAAGTTAAGGCTATTTTTGACATATAAGAGTGCGACCTCCTACAGTGCATATCTAGAATCTCTCAAAGTGAAATTTTGAGAAATTTTAATTTTTGGCCCTAAGGTTTCTAGGGTGCTGAATTTTCTTGCAAAATATTAATATTAGATTTCTGAAGAAACGTTTCTCTTGAATCAGCAAGAATTTATGTGATACTATCAAGTTTATTATTGGCATTCATAAGTCCAACATAATTTAAGGTTACTTATTCAACCTAATCATTAGGTTTTGAAAATTCAGTTGGCGAAAATTTGAAGAAACGAATCAAATGAAGAACAAAGACTTAGTATAAGATAGGCTTGATTGAGAAAGCAAATCCAGTTGTTGGAAATGAAGGATTCAGGTCACCATTGAAGAAGATGATGTATTGAATGTGGTAACTAAAACTGTACCAGACATAGCTACAAATGTAGAGAAGATGATAAGAAAGGAAGAAGATGTCAAAGTAAGAAAATTAATCATCTACTCAATAAGAGATCATCTCTTACCTCGTATTTCCAATCTGAATACATCCTATGACATTTGTGAAGCTTTGAAAGAAATATTTGAAAGTGAAAACACCCTCAAAGCTCTTACCTTGAAGAGACAACTTCAAAGTACCAATATGATGAAAGGTGACATAGTTTCCATCTTCTTTATGAAGTTATCAGAGATTAAATAACATTTAGAGACCATAAGAGAAATCATGTCTGATAGAGAACTTGTCTTAACCACTCTCAACAACCTTCCAAAAGAGTGGGATCATTTCCTTCAGAGTATCAATGAAGGATAAGATATAACAACCTTTGATCATCTATGGAAAGATTCCTTAAAACAAAATCATGCTCTTACACTTCATACAAAGAAAGGAGGAAAATTCAAAAGAAATTTCAGGAAAACATTTAAAGGTGAGAAGTCTTCATCAAATCCAGGTTATCAAAGAAGAGATGTTTCATAAATTTAGTGCTTCAGATGTGACAATTATGGAAACTATGCAAGAAATTGTCCAACCAAGAAGAAGGGAAGACAATATGCTTCCACTGCTAACATTGATCTAGACCCCCTCAAAAGAATGAAGAAAAGAGAGAGGAGAAGTACTTCCTCTAAAACTAAAGCATGATTACAAACCAGGTAAATCAATTGATTTCAAATTTTATAGTTGATTGCATTTTTGAATGAATCCCTAGTATAGGAGCTTTGAAAGACTTGGACCATTATCCCTAGTACGGGAGTCCAAACAATACTTAATTGATTATTATGAAAGAACAAGAAGATATGTTTTCCTTAAAAGAAGAGATACCCATTCAACAAAACTAGAGAATCTTAGATGGATATTGACAGTAAGATAATCCCTTTTCCTCCTTCAACAACTTAGAGGGAGACAACAATTATTCAAGTTGATCCAATTGCTCCAGTTGATATGTTCAGAGACATTGCAGTAGGGCATAAAAGGCCTACCTAGAATCACTCTACAAGAGGCAGAGAAACATACAAGCCTCCCAAGGCACATCCCTAGAAAGTAAAATAGATTTTCAAGCTATCCTTCAGTCATGAGTGTCACAACCCCGCTGCGGTGTAGTAGATTTTTCGCCTTTTCTTGAGGGACAGAATCCCCAGAACCCTACGAGGCTTAGCACAGGCTGCAGATGCTATATCTACCTCAACAGAGTCTCTACGCAACCTCTTTATCTTAAGGATCGATCAGTTTCTTTTATGAGATGAATCGGCTTCTTTTGATCCCCAGCTGGAATCTCCTTCCAATCGATCCATAGGTCCTTTCAGAAGCCTCCCTTTGTGAGCAGCACTAGGCACAAGCTCCACCCTCTCCGAGTGACCACGGAGCTATGACCAAGGACTAACCCCAAAAGGTACTTGTCGCAACCGGAAATCTCGCGAGTTCGCAAGTCGAAACTCTTGACTCTTCCTCTGTCAGTGCCTTCCTCACATGACCACTAGCTAAGCTTAATGCTAGCTCCTCTCACTACTCTCTACTTCATGAGTTCAAAGGTTGAACTCTCATTCCTTCCTTGTGTGATCCTCCAAGACTTGAAAGTCAGCGAAGGTTGACCTTCCTTTTGCACTTCTCACAACTCGCCAATTCGTGAGTTATAGCATCAAATCTTGGCACCTTCCCTTCACGAACCCCCGATAAGCAATATTTATTTTCCCTCTCGCGTTATCGCTACTCGCGACTTCAAAAGTCAAAGGTTTGAGATCTCATGCTCTTATCCCGCGAATCCCCAAGACACGAGAATTCAATGGAGCATTGACTCCCTTCTCTAGGTGATGTGTGTCCACCTGTCAATCACGCGGGCCCCACCTTAAAGTTCTGCCACATGTTCTCTCATGCCCGACTCTCGGCACTTTTCTACTCGTGAAGTAAAAAATGACTCCTTTCAACCTCCAAACCCTTGAATGCATGATAGGCGATGGGGTTCATGATCCAACAGTCCTTCCATTCTCTAGATCCAACAGTTGTCTCCACTCCTCGTGACTTCGCCACTCGCAACTTGTTGCTCCCAACCTTTGGGCTCTTACCTTGTGAACCTTCGAGTTCGCGATATTCCTTGATCTCTGCCACCTGTCCTCCCTAGATGGACGGTCCCAATCCTCTCATGACTTCGTTGGTCATGAAGTCAAAAGACTTCCCTCTATGACTCCCGATGTCCAAATCCTCGATATGGGTGATCTCGCGACACGTGTCCGCTCTCAGACGAACGACTCATATTATTTCAACCCTTTGGGACTTTCAGGACAAAAGTCTCGACCTCCTATCCACCAATATGCAGAAAAGATGAAATTCCGACACGTTGACAACGCGGGTCCCACAATGGAACTTCCCACCTTTTTGGAGTTTCGGACTTCCCGACTTCGCAAATCCTGATGCTAAGATTTCGGTTCTTCAACCCATGAAACCCCGAAATACCAAGTTCCGATGCACTTCACCAATAACTGGCTTACACAAATCTTTTCTCCCCTTCAGGACTTCACCTTTCACAACCTCGCGAATCTTGAGGCAAGGGTTTTAACCCTTCAACTCATGAATCTAGGAAATGAGATTACGCGAGTAATCCAACAGTCCTTGTCGACTCAGATCCTATGGTCTGATTTCTCCCGAAATTAAAACTTGAAAATAGGCTTACCGTAACTCCCCTGCTCCTCTACAAGATCTGACGGCTCTCGAGACTTCTTGAATTCTCCATGGAGAATTTCGACCATCCAATGCCTCCTTGAGGACTCTTGCGAAGCGAACACAGTATTCCTTCACTGCTATTTCAGGATTTCAAGAGGATCATTATTCCTCGTACAGGGTTACTAACACTTGCGCCTTCAAATCCTTTTCTAGGTTCTTGGTGAGATTTCTAAGAAGGGTGTCTCTATGGGGAGATCTATCCAGGGTATTACCTAAGACGAATAAGGGTGTAGATTTCCCGAGAATAGCCTTGAAGTTTGAATTAATTCAATATGTGTATAAATAGTGATTTATGAAACATAATCCATGCGTAGTCTTTCCATTATAAGCATGCAACCACCATTTCTAAATCAAAACACTACATAGGCAGTCCTATACTCAAACCATTCATAAAATTGCACAGACTGTGAGCATACATGTCAGCATATAAATTTCAGGATGCAAAATGTAAAACACTTATCAGAAATAACACCAGATGTGATTTCAACTGCTGAGAGGGGTGCTCGTTTCCACCCAACCGTAGGCTCATCGACTCCCAACAAATTTACCACTAGCCACCCTCGAGCTGAGACCACGATGCTATGAGACTGTGTCTCTATTTTCCAGTGATCGAGAACAAAGGTTACTCTCCTTCTTCTCTGCTGTCACTCACTCTGTGTTTTTCCAGAGTTCTCTTCCTCTTTCCCTCGCATCTGCCCATGATCACCCACACTTCCTAGCTTTTCTCTGTTGGGTGAGATTGTGTCTGGCACAATTTTCCTCGCAGTGGTCTGGTCGGAGGACTCTACAGATGGGCAGTTCACCCCCATCCCACATTACTCATGAGGAGCCCTTTACCTACCAATCCTGACGAGTCATTTAATCTGGGGCCAGCGAGCCACTCTTGGTTCTCCGGGCCAGTGAAGTCCAAATATTGTATTGGTTTCGGTGGAAGTTAATGCCACCTTTCCAGGTGCCTTCCACCACCTTTCTTCAGCCATCGCGATCTCTTTTTTAGCATATCCCCTCTCAATAGTCCTACAATATATATTCATAATATTATTCACATTCATCGACCTTTTTCACAAGGTCCATTCACACCACACATTCACATTTTTGAGTTTCCCACAGTTCATGGCCAGTATAGTTATTTTTACAGACTAGGGGAAACAGGGTGTTACAATTCCCTCCCCCTTAAAGGAACATCGTCCTCGATGTTCTTATATATCAACATGACATGCATGTACAGATGTAAACAAAATTGGATATGCCTGTCTCATGGCATCCTCCATTTCCCATGTAGCCTCATCTGGGCCAAAATGTCTCCACTGCACCTCGACCTGTGCAATGGTTCAGTTCTGGAGCGGGGTTTCCTTTCTGTCCAATATGCACTGAGGTTCTGGTAGAAATTCTCCCTCCGGTTCCACCTGGATCACAGACCAATCAATTATATGGTTATCATCATGTACATATTTCTTCAACAGTGAGACATGGAAAAAATTATGTTCTTTTACTGTGGGAGGAAGAGCTAGCTTATAGGCTACAGGTCCCACTCTATCTAGAACCTCAAAGGGTCCAAAATACTGAGGTGCCAACTTGTCACAAGCTCCCATTTTCAAAGAACTCTTCCTGGGTCTAACTCTGAGATATACATGATCTCTCGCTTTGAACTCTCTTGGAGTTCTCTTTTGGTCGGCATAACTTTTCTGTCGGTTCTGAGCGAGCTTCGGGTTTTGTTTTATCTGAGTCACCTGTTGTTCCATTTCTTTCAACATGATGGGTCCAAAATAAATCATGTTTACAAGATTACTCTAGCTAACTGGAGTGTTACACAGTCTACCATAGAGGACTTCGAAGGGACTCATCTTTAAGGATGCTTGGTAGCCGTTGTTGTAGGCGAATTCTACCAGTGGCAGGTAGTCTTCCCACTTCTTGGGTTGGTGCATTACATATATTCTTATCATGTCTTCAAGTATTTGATTCACTCTTTCTATTTGTCCGTCGGTTTGAGGGTGATAGGTGGTGCTAAACAACAATTTGGTTTCTAAGCCTACCATCAGTGATTTCCAAAAGTCAGAAGTAAATTTCGTGTCTCTGTCGAACACGATCTCTTTCGGCATACCATGAAGTTTGAATATCTCCTTCATGACTACCTGGGCGATATTTATTGCCTTCCAAGTCGACCTGACGGGGATGAAGTGAGCAGACTTGCTCAATTTATCCACCACCACCATAATGGCATCATTTTTCTTGTTTGAGGTTGGTAATCTAGTGATGAAATCCATGGAGATGGTTTCCCATTTCTATTCTGGGATTGGTAAAGGTTGCAATAATCCTGTTGGGTGTTGATGTTCAGCTTTAACCTGTTGGCACTCTATGCATTTGGCTAAGTACTCGGATATGTATTTCTTCATTCCAGGCCAATAGAATTGTATCCTAGTGGCCATGATCATCTTCTGGTATCCTGGATGACCAGAGTAGGGTCTTTTATGTAGTTCATCCAGGATGAAACTCTTCAAGTTGTCACAATGTGGAATATAAAATATTCTTCTATAAGTGAGTAGACCTCCTTCGGTCATCTGGTAGCCTTCATATTTTACTCCAGCGGGTTCTCATTGTAGGTACATGGTCACGATCTGGACAAATGGTTCTATCTTTTGTGCATTTCTGACTCTTTCTTTGACATCTATTTCGCAGGTGCTCACCGTTTCTAGGTGAATTGTTTTCATACTTCTACTAAGGGAATCGGCCACCCTATTTTCCTTTCCTTTAATGTGTTTGATCTCGAAATCAAACTCGCTAAGGAGGGCCATMCACCTAGCTTGTCTGGCATTGAGCTTTGGTTGATCAAACAGGTATCACAATCCACAGTGATCTGTCATAAGTATAAATTTTCTTCCCAAGAGGTAATGCCTYCACATTTTCAAGGCATGCACTATGGCAGCTAGCTCTAGATCATGGGTCACATAGTTGACTTCATGCTCATTCAATTTTCGGGATTCATAGCAKATCACACTTCCTCCTTGCATAAGGACTCCTCCRAGCCCTTCCTTATAGGCATCTATGCACACGAGGAAGTCATCTTCTGGATCAACAATCTTCARCATGGGCGCATGGGTCAGTAGATGTTTCAAGGTTTGAAATMTTTCTTCACATTTCTGTGTCCATAGGAATTTCATCCCCTTCTTCTAGAGGGCARTGATTGGACAACCAATCTTGGAGAATTTGTTTATAAATCTCCTATAGTATCCTGCTAGTCCCATAGAGGATCTRATGTCTAAAACATCCTTTGGGGTAGGCCATTCCATGATAGACCTGATTTTGTCAGGGTCTACCGCTACTCCTTCTTCGGAGAGAACATGGCCTAAGTAATGTATTTGCTTCTGGAAGAATTCACATTTGTTGAATTTGGCATAGAGCTAATGTTCTCTTAGCACTTGCATCACAAGTCTAAGATGCTCTTCATGATATTTTATGTTCTTGGAGTAAATTAATATATTGTCAATAAAAACAAGCACAAATTTGTCTAGGAATTTGTTGAGTACATTTTTCATGAAGCACATAAAAGTGGTAGGGGCATTGGTCAACCCAAATGGCACTACCAAAAACTCATAGTGACCATACCTCATTCGGAAGGAAGTTTTATGGATGTCTTCACCCTTGATTCGGACTTGATGATATCTCGACCTCAAATCAATCTTTGAGAAAATAGACACACCCCCCAATTGATCAAACAGGTCATCGATCCTGGGCAAGGGGTATTTGTTATTTATGGTTACCTTATTGAGTTGCCTATAATCTATACACAGTCTAAGGGTACTATCCTTCTTTTTCATGAATAGCACTAGTGCTCCCCATGGGGACACACTTGGCCGAATATAGCCCTTATCCATCATTTCTTTTAATTGAAAATTGAGTTCAAATAACTCGGGTGTGCTCATCCGGTAGGGTGTCCTAGACACCGGCACCGCTCTCGGTGCAAGTTCTATCGAGAAGTCTATGTCCCTTCTCGGAGGTAAACCCAATGCCTCTTCCAGAAACACATCTCTATATTCTCTTAGGATAGGGTGATCGTCAAGGCTTGGTTTGTCACCTTCAATTGTTTTCAACACCTGTATTGCATATAGGGGACATCCCTTTCAGCAATACTTTCTCATTTTCAGAGCTAATATTT
>ML797670.1:294824-335018 GCA_009831015.1 Picea engelmannii
GGTGGTAGGATAGTTTGGCATCGAAAAGATAGTGGCAGTGTTGCAAAAATATTTCTATTGGATGAAACTTTGACAATATGTCGGCAAGTATATCAGGTCCTCCACCACTTGCTCTATTTCCAAATCGACCACTAAGAAGAAAGCATGTACACCCCTCTTCCTACTCCTGACAATTTTTGGGAATCCATATCAATGGACTACATGTCAAGCCTCTCATCCACCAAGAGGGGAATTGACCATGTTTTTGTGGTTGTTGATCACTTTTCCAAGATGGCGATTCTCGTCGCCTGCAAGAAGAACATCAATGCAGCGGCCACTGCCAAGCTCTTCTTTGAGCGCATCTGGGTACATTTTGGGATCCCACAAACCATTGTCTCATATCGGGACATTCAGTTCCTCAACATGTTTTTTTCAAGCCTCTAGTCACTATTGGATACCAAACTCACCAAATCCACTACCTTCCACCCCTAGACAGATGGCCAAACTGAGGTCGTCAATTGGATGATCATACATCTTCTGCACATGTACAATTCCAATCACCCCCACACATGGGATGAGAGTATTCCCTATGTCTAGTATAGCTACAACCAATCCCTACATAGCTCAACTGGCCACATCCCCTTTGGGGTTGGGATTACAACCATTGGGCCCCATGGATGTTGCACTACCCATGGCGAATAACTCAAATGACTTGTCTCCTGCTCCACCAGAAGTTGACAAAGCCACCCGATTCATTGAGAGGATCCATCACATCCACCAATAGGTTCAAGATATTTTACCTAAAGTCCAATGCCAATTACAAGCAATGCCATGATCAACATCGGGTGCTAGATAAGTTTCAGGTGGGCGAAAAAGGTTGGTTGCATTTGTAGAAAGAACACCTTACAGGGCCCCATCAGAAGCTTTTCCCACTTTGGTATGGGCCATACACCATCAACAAGGTCATGGGTGATAATGATTTTGTGCTCAACATTTCACCTTTCCTTGGCTTGCACCTAGTCTTCAACGTGACTCTCCTTCGGCCATATTTCTCACCATTATTGGACACCTCAGAGATAGTAGAGAACTTGACACCAATAGATATCAAACTTGACTGCATGCAACAAGAATCTAGTGATCATATTGTGGACACACAGATCAAGGGCACCAGACAGCAAAGGATCCAGCTTTATCGAGTTGTCAAAGCAGGGAAACTCCTACACCAAGGAAAGTGGCTCACCTAGGGCCAAATTTAGCAGAAATTTCCTCATTTGATGGGGGAAATTAATGCAATGGAGACCATTTATTCCTAAGGGGGGATGATTGATCTATATGGATGTCGATGGCCTCCCACCTATTTCAATTGGTTCATTTTGGCATTTTTCCAGTTTGGCAGTTTGTTTCCTAGTTTTTGGGTACCTGACTTGCGAGGTTGTTTTTAGGGATCTCCACAGTAGAAAATTCCCTTCGGTATATTATTGAAAAATGTGTATTCATTGGATATACCTTTCCAATGGGATATCATGCAACTAAAATAGATATCATATGTAAAAGTTACGACCCCTAGAAGTTGATGTACTAACTTACCTAAACGGGGCCCACATGACTTTTGGCGCTTCATCTCCTAGGGTTAGGTTTTTGGATGTCTAGGGTTTTTGAAATTAATATTTATTGTAAAAAGGCCTTCAGAGACTCATTATAATCATCTTCTTGTGAATGAGCATAGCTGTCACATCTCTTCTCAGAGATAAGACGCCACCATTCCAGCAAGCTTGTTTTCTGCTGCATTTTACAGTTTCAACTTATCTCCTTATTGAATAGAAAACCACTTTTACTGTCTCTTTGTTATTATGTGTTAAGCATATTTTAATAGTCCGAATTCATTTCTTTCTGCTCATAAAATTCATATCAGTGGTATCAGAGTGGTCTGCTCCTTATCATCTTAATTCATGTCCCCAATGAGGCCAGGGTATAAAGAATTGGATCTTGAGCTTGTTTCTCTTGAGGAAAATCTCTCTCGCATGCCCAAATGACCTCTCATGGAAGGAGGAAATAAATATGATAGGACAAGGGAACTCACACAACAGAGGAACGAGATGATGTATAGTTTCGTGCAAATCCTTTAGCATCTACCAAAAGGTGACACATCTTCCTCGAGTGGAGGCACAGTCCCCTTTAAGGTAAAAATAAACTTTGACATTCCTATATTTGAAGGTTAGATAGACGCATATGTTGTAGACAAGTGGTTGAATCTACTAGAAGGGTATTTTTCTATCCATAACTTTTCAAATAGAGAAAAAATTACTTTTGTGCTCCTCAAAGTCGTTCCCCATGTCAAATATTGGTGGGAAACTTTCTGTGAGATAAAGGAAATAGAGGAACCCTCATTATTTACAATTGTGGCCACCTGGGAATCCTTTGGGGATGTTATTAAGGAACAATACTACCCTATTGGAAGTTATGACGAATTGTATACAAAATGGACCACACTGCGGCAAGAAAGAGACCAAGCAGTGTCATATTTCACAAACATTTTCCATACCCTGCGCACCAAGCTAGGTATCAAAGATTCAGAGCAACATCTGGTGCTCAAGTATCGCGGTGCTCTGGATAGATACATATACATTGAAATGGAATTTATGGACATATTTTCCTTGGGCACGGACTATTGATATGTCATCAAAATCAAGCAGAATATCAAAAAAACGATGCGACAATTTGGGCATGGGAACCCCTCACAGCAAAAACCAGGAAAGGGTAGCCCCAAACTACAGAACAAAGGATAGAGAAAATATGGACAATATCATGACAACCAGTCCAAGCCACAATAAAAGGACACCAGAAAGACAAAGAAGGATACCGAAAAGTGGTGCAACTTCCATAACATCCCTTGGCATAACACTGTTGATTGTCGCTCAAAGAAGTCATTGGTGGCCGAAGTGAAAGCCTCTGAATCAGAGGTGGGTTCTGACTCTGAGTTAGAACCAGAAATGGGAAGATGGATCATTGACATGGAAACTAGTGCCACCGTTTCTACCACCAAGCTCCACCCTGGTGAACCAGGCGAGCACCTTTTCCATTCACAGATGTGGGTAAAAGGCACCCTGATACACTTCATCATTGATAGAGGTAGCCAAAATAACCTCATATCAGTAGAGGTCATCAAGCGACTATCCCTGTTGACAACACTGCACCCACAACCATACACCATTGGATGGCTCCGCCAAGGAAGCGTTCTTCACGTCAGCCAACAGTGTCAACTATCGTACAACATCAAGCCCTTCAAAGATGAGCTATTGTGTGATGCTTCTCCTCTCAAAGTTTGTAATGTTCTTTTGGGCCAACATTATTATCATTGATCAACATGGTGTGCATGTGGATCAATCCAATATCCAAGTCATCTATGACTGACCAGTCCCAACCACACTCACTGATCTTCGGAGCTTCTTTGGCCTTGCCAATTTCTGTCGTAGGTTCTTGTTAGGATTATATCATTTCAAATGGGCCCTCAACTAAGTAACCATGGGTGGCAGTAAGGAAAAATTTGTGTGGGGCATGTCCCAACAACAAGCCTTCGACGACTTGAAGCAATGTTTGTGCTCATCCTAAGTACTTTCATTACCAGACCTGCAACATCCCTTTGAGATCGAGATATATTCTTTAGAATATTCTATGGGTGTTTTTCTCACTCAACACAACCACCCCGTGACGTATCATAGTGAGACACTATCATATGTTGCCCATAAGTACCCTACTTACGACAAAGAAATGTGCTCCATTTTGAAATCTTTCTGTGAGTGGAGACATTATATTCTGGGTAAGGAGACAGTCATCCAAACTAATCACAAGCCACTACATTTCATGTAGACCCAAGGAGAATTGCATAATGATCGCCATCATAAGTGGTCCACATACTTACAATAGTTCCACCTCAACATCAAGTATAAAACAGTAAGTACCAACTAAGTTGTTGATTTCCTCATTCGACCTCCAGTTGCGACACTCACCACAGTGATAGACTCTTATGGCCATGAGACATATGGATGGCCCCACCTCTATGAGACAGAACATGACTTCTCCACCACCTACCAAATGTTGGGAGAAAACTCAGTGGTCACTAATTTCCATCTTTAGGATGGGATGTTGTGTCGTCTAGGTCATCTCTGCATTCCATCAAGTGAGAGTGTGAAGATGATTTGGGAAGCTCACTATAGTCGGGTGGCAGGACACTTTGGCGTCAAAAAGATAGTGGCAGTGCTGCAAAAATATTTCTACTAGCTGAAACTTCGACAGGATGTAGGTAAGTATATCAGTTCCTGTGCTATTGACAAACTGAACACTAAGAAATAGGGCCTATACACCCCTCTTCCTACTCCTGACAAGTCATGGGAATCCATCCTAATGGACTACATGTCAGGCCTCCCATCCACCAAGAAGGGAAATGACTTTTTTTTGTGGTTGTTGATCACTTTTCCAAGATGGCAATTCTCGCCACTTGAAAGAGGAACATCACTACAAAGGCCACTGCCAAGATCTTCTTTGAACATGTCTGGGTACACTTTGGGATCCCACAAACTGTTGTCTCAAATCAGGACAATCGTCTCCTCAACACATTCTGGTCGAGCCTCTAGTCACTATTGGATACCAATCTCACCAAGTCCACTACCTTCCACCCCCAGACAGATGGCCAAACTGAGGTCGCCAATTGGATGATCATACATATCTTGTGCATGTAAAATTCTAAGCACCCCTACACATGGCATGAGATTCTTCCCTATGTCCAACATAGCTACAACTGAGCCCTACATAGCTTAACTATTCACAGCGCCTTTCAGGTGGGGTTGGGATTCCAACCATTAGGCCCCATGGATGTTGCACTACCCCTGACGAACACCTCGGCTAACTCATCTCATGCTCCACCATAGTTGAAAAAGAAACCCGATTCATTGAGAGGATCTGTCACATCTTCCAATAGGTTCAGGATATTTTACAGAATTCCAATGCCAAGTACAAGAAGCGCCATGATCAACACCAAGTGCCACATAAGCTTCAGGTGGGCGACAAAGTTTGGTTGCACTTGCAGAAATAATGCCTTACAGGGCCCCATCAAAAGCTTCACCCACTCTAGTATGGGCCATACACCATCACCAAGGACATGGGTGACAATTCTTTTGTGCTCAATATTCCCCCTTTCCTTGGCCTGCACCCAGTCTTCAACGTGCCTCTCCTTAGGCCATATTTCCCACCATTATTGGACATGTTAGAGATAGCAAAGTAGTTGACACTAATAGATCTCAAGCATGAATGCATGCAATAGGAATTCAATGATCATATTTTGGACACACAGATCAAGAGCACTCGACAACAAAGGATCCATCTTTATCGAGTTGTCAAATCAGGGTAGCTCTTGCACCAAGGAAAGTGGCTCACCTGGGGCCAAATTCAGCATAAATTTCCTTATCTTATGGGGGAAATCAATGTAATGGAGACCATTTCTTCCTAAGGGGAGAGGATTGATATAGATGGATATCGGTGGCCTGCCACCTATTCCAACTGGTTAATTTTGGCAGTTTTCCAGTTTGGTAGTTTTTTTCCTAGTTTTCGAGTCCCTGACTTGCAGGGTTGTTTTGAGGCATTAAACGATGTTTTTAGGGCTCTCCACAATCAATTATTCCCTTCATTATATTTCAGAAAAATGTGTATTCCTCGAATAGACCTTTCCAATGGGTTATCATGTGCTTAAAACAGAGATCGTATGAAAAATTTACAAGCTTGAGAAGTTGATGTATGAACTTACCCAAACGGGGCCCACATGAATTTTGGTGCTTCATCTCCTAGGGTTAGGTGTTTGAATGTCTAGGATTTTTGAAATTCATGTTTATTGTAAAAAGGAATTCAGAGCCTCATTGTAATCATCTTCTTGCGAATGAGCACAACTGTCACATCTATTTTCAGAGATAAGCCGCCGCCATTCCAGCAAGCTTGTTTTCCGTTGCATTTTACAGTTTCAACTTATTTCCTTATTGAATAGAAAACCAGTTTTATTGTATCTTTGTTATTCTTTGTTAAGCATCTTTTAATAATCTATTTTCATTTCATTTGTGGTAACTTCCAAGTGGATCTATAAGATCAAACATGCAGTTGATGGAAGTGTCTAGAAATACAAAACGAGATCTATAGCCAGAAGTTTCTCACAAACAGAGGGAGTCGTCTATGATGAGACACTTGATCCAGTAAAACCGATCCACTTCCATCTGTACTACCATCCATTAGTTGGAAACTATATAAGATAGATAAATTCTTGATGATTTTGGAGTTTAGCAAGAGTGTTTCTAATCCAAACCTTTATCATTACAGTGTTGATGACGAGAGCCTTCTTTTGGTAACTTATTCAAAAATCCTTGTTGTTGGATACAAGTAATCCTTGACTTCTAAATTCGAGATGAATAATCTGAGTATGCTACACTACTTCTTGGGACAAGAAGTATGACAGAGAACTGATGAGATTTTCCTGAGTTAAGGAAAATATACAATGAAGATATTAAAGAAGTTCAAGTATGATAGACTGAAAAATCCACTATGTTAAATTTAAAAGGAGAATATTGATGATGATTCAGACAAGATTGATCCACAACTGGTTGGATCACTGATGTATCTAGTTAAACACCAGACTTGATTCATGCCATGTAGTGAATGTGCTTAGTCATTTCATAATTCAACCTAGACAGACTCACTAGACACCAGCAAAACATGAGGCACAATTGGATATGGCATGAGATATGCCTCCAGAGTGAACTTGAGTTTGCAGAATATGTCGATTCAGATTGAGTAGAAAGTACAGTGGACCAGAAGATCACATCCGATTGATATTCTAACATAATTTTTGCCATGGTTTCCTAATGTAACAGGAAACAAAATCTATGTGGCCTTGAATACCACAGAAGCAGAGTATGTACCATTGAGTGTGTGAAGCAGTATGGCTTCACAAGATTCTGACAGATTTACTTGATCATGAGATGGATCCTATGATGATAATCAAGAGCCGTGTATAAAGATTCTTGAGAACCTAGTGTTTCCTGATGGACCGAAGCACATTGATATGAAATATTCGTATATCAGAGATATGATGCAGAGGAAAATCGTACAGATGCAGTACCTTCATACACATGAGCATATTGCAGACATATTGACCAAACTAACTTTGTGAAGAATGAATCCCTAGTTGAGAGGGAGTATTGATGAATCCAACCAAGACAAAACTTAGAGTACATCTGTGTGAGACTTGGAATGATGAAGAATTCCTCCCTAGATGAGAGGGATTTTTAATGATTCCAGCTATGTGAGACATTCTCCAACTTACAAACCTATGATATGTGGATCATGGAAGCCATGTCATATATTCTCCATCTTACAAACCTAAGAGAAATCCCCTGAAGAGGGTGTGTGGTTCCTATCTAAGATAGAGATGGAACATAGAGATGAACTCCTCCATTCAGAGAGTTGAGAAGAACTCCAAATCATTATCCTATGGGAAAGACGATTTGTTTCATTAGGCGTGCCTGTGGCTAAGCACAAGGTGAACATGTGAAATCCAAAATTGTTGGGTGCATCATCATGAGAACAGAAATGAAGATGATTTATTAGCCTCCTCTGAGAAGAAGAGTTGACGAGAAAATCTAGATGACTCTCCTTTGTAATGTAGTGGGAAAGAATATTTATTGAGTCGATGTGCTTGTGGACGAGCACAGGTGACCATGTGAAGAAGTGGTTCATCTATGTAATACAGTGAGATAAATATATGGACATCCATATCGATGTGCCCCTAGTGGATGATCACTAGTGGGTGTATCAGATCCCTTTCTATATTATTCAAGAACTAGACCTGTCTATAACCATAATTGTAATGTAAAGGGTATAGGTTGTCCCCACCTTAATGTGACTAGTAATTAATATAAAATATAATTAATCTGGTTAATATTAATTATATTATAAGCTAGTGAGGTTGGCCCTATTTTGCCAATAGACACTTCTTTTGACAAGTTCAAGTTAGTATAAGTAAAGGTAAATTCCCCATTGAGGAATCATATCTTTCAAGTGAGTTTGGAAATTTCAGCAAGTACACCTTCTTTGGAAAAGTATGCACCTCTCTTGGGTGCTAGTCTTATAGGGTTTGAGCACCCTCTTTTGTTCTAGGTTTTATCTTGGTGGTGAAGGTATTTCTCTTGAAGAATATAGCAAAGGATTTGGCCGGGTTTTCTTCCCTTGTTGAGAAGGGTTTCCCAGGATACTTATTGTGTTCTTGTGCATGGTGATTCTTCTTGTGATTTTGGTTGCTACAACATTTATGGTTATGGTTAAATGCTAAAAATGGAATGATCTTCATGCTTAACCTTGACTATTGAAAAATAAAAAATATCTAAGTTGTACTGGCGTGATCTAGAGTATCATCTACATCATATCTAAGTCGTACTAGCATGACATATATACCATGATGCCAATGCATCATATCTAAGTTGTATGCCATATCTAAGATGTACTCGCATGATGTAGATCAGTTTCTCCTTGTGTTATCTCTAATTTGTATGATCATCTTTAAGTTGTACTAGCATGACATATCTATCATGATGTCAATGCTTCATATCTAAGTTGTATGCCACATCTAAGTTGTACTCGCATGATCATATCTAGCATGACACAAGCCCCATGCATCATCTCTAACTTGTATGGTCATCTCTAAGTCGTACTAGCATGAAATGTCTATCATGATGTCAATACATCATATCTAAGTTGTATGTCATATCTAAGTTGTACTCACATGGCCATATCTAGCATGATGTGGCTCACCAACATCGTCTCTAAGTTGTACTAGCATGGACATAACTAGCATGAAGTCAATATGTTGGCACATGGGTAGACTCAGGGTTCAATGCTTCAACAATGCACCAACAAAACCCTAAATACCAGCCCTTTCGACAACACCTACGAAGAAGATGAAGTCTCACCCGAGGTAGAGGCAGGGGGGGTTGCAGGACTCAGGTGTCTACAACCTAGTTGGGACACAGATCTGTGATTACAACACTTAACAAAGCACTTATCTAGTCAATATTCATTAGTTATTAACTCCCATTCACATCGCATATTAAACCCTAAATAAAGAAGAACGCAATAATGAGAATATCACACACTTCCAATCACTTAGCACACAACATTAACTCAGATCTAGCATTCATTTACCATAAATAGAGCACTAAGAATCCATACATCTATCTAACATATATAAATATCAGTGCACTAAGAAGATAAACCCATAAACAACATAAACACATTGCACAAAGCACATCAACATATGATATACGTGGTTCACCCCAGTGTGGGGCGACGTCCACCAAATTCTTCTTCTTCTTCTTTATTAGTCCTCTTCAATATTTTACAACCATCCACTACTATGCACAAATCCACAGAGCTTAGCTTCACATCGGACAGGTGATCTACGCACAACACACTAGATCCACCTTCCACAGAACCAAGTTAAGGCACAGAGCTGACTCCTTAATAGCACAAAGACTTACACAGTTTGTTGCACATAGCAACTTACAATCTCATGCACCAAGACAATCATATCTCTTGCACTAAGTCAATTCTAGTCCTTCTTACATTGCTTAGCTCTCTATTTATACATTTACAAAAAGGCCTAAACATGGGTAAACCCCATGGGCCAACATTCCATACCCGTTACATAAACCCTAAAAGCCCAAAAATCCCACAAAATAAGAGAGATCCTGCGATCTCCACTTCGCCTAGGTGCTCCATCTTTGACCAGTTTGTCGAAGTCCCAAAAATGGTCAAACACGACCAATTTTCTCTCAAAACTTAGTCCAATGTTCTCTCAAAACTTAGTCGAGAGCCAATAGGCCCCCAACACTCACCTGTGACTCATCCTGAGTCACTCTGATCTAGCCAACACTGCTTCGAAAGCATCGATATTAGCTCGAGCTACCTCAACTTCCTGCTTCGCCAAATCCTCATACTCGGTGAACTCCTGAATTACTTTCTCGATGACAAGCCCTTCCAGGCATTGTTCCACTATTGTGACCACCTGTTCCAATTGTGAGCCTCGTCCTTCGATCTCTTCAAAAACAATGCAGGCTTTGTCATGCACTAGCTGGAGTCTCTGTGTCACTTCCATAACCTTGCTCTAGATAGAAGTAACCTTCTGTTGGAATTCATGTCATTCATGTGCCTTCTTCATATTCTAAAGTGTAGTAAGCATCTTCATCTATGCTTGCACGGTGAACACATGTTGCTTCGCCTCCTAAAGTTGTGCTTCCAATTTCCTCAGCTCTAGATCCTCTGCAAGGCGCTCATAGGTCTATGCACTTTGATCACTTAATTGTTTGCACTTTGAGGCCAATGCCTTGATTCATTCCACTTCATTCCTGGTATCTTCTTCCCTCTGATCGCGCACTTCTTTTAGAGTGCTTGGCACTGCTTGGATTTCTAGTTCCATTATTCTTGCTTGAAGTTGTTGAATGGCTTCGACGAGCTTCCTCACTTGCATCTCAGTTGACTTTGGTTCCACCTGTGCCAAGCCTAGCACAGAGAGTAGTTCTCTAGCTACTACCTCTTTGACCACAATCTTCTCTACGAGCAGTTGGTATTTTTCTTCCTACATATTCTCTTTGTTATGCTCGAACTCCGCCTGAATTTCATTTTTCTCCTTCTGCGCAACTTGCAGTTTCTCTAAGGTGTCTTCCTTTTCTTGCTTCATGGATTCTGTAGCCTATTCCTTTTCTTCTTAGGCTCGATGAATTCTATCCTCTATCACATCTACTAACCTTCTCAATTGGGTGGGTTCATCCCCCGATTCTACTTTCTGTTGAAGATGGTGTAGTATGTACTAGGCAGCTCAAATGGATAGCTTGCTGGATGTCTTTGATATCCTTCTCTATTTTGTTAAACATCGACTCTTGATTTTTTCCCTGTCTCTTCAAGATGTCTTCTGAAACATCCCTTATGGTTTTGATGATGAGATCAATATCATCCATTGTGAGCATATTCTTTGACTGAGGCTTGTTGGCGCGGGCCTTCTTTCTGGTTGAAGGCTTCTCTGGGGAAACCTTCCTCTTATGCGATGATTTTGATGTGGTCAGGGGATTCTTTGGTGGTGTCACTTCTCTTTTATATTTCTTGTATCCTTCTTCCCCTCCTTCCTCCTAGTTTTGATCATCTCCTCCTCCTCCTCCTCTTGCAGGTGAATCAGACATAGTTTCTGTTGAAATATTGTAACTGCAAAGAGTATTCTATTATTATTGATGTATTATTCATTAGATCAATACCCTTTTGTGGATTTATCATGTCGGTTATTTTAAATGACCAAATCCCCTTTTGCGGATTGGTTAAACCCTAATTGTAATAGGAAAAATGAGAAGTCGACCCCCAAATTAATTAAAGGTGTTTATAACCACCCAAAATGAGAAGTCGGCCCTGCCAATGAAAATACACTTCTGTTCACACCTGCCAGATTGTATAAATAAGAGAGGCTAGCACCTCATTTGGACACACAGTCACTTGTTCATCAGAGCACAAGTTTGGAGCTATAGTTGGAGAAGAAATAGGAGAGAGAGAGAGAGAGGCACATTATTGGGAGAGGACTTTCTGTATTGTTTGAGTTATCTCTTGGCATTGTATTGGCTATCTATATTAAGGAATTTTTTTCTAGGTTTTCTCCCCCATAAGGGTTTCCAAAGATAAATGATGTGTCTCTTGTGATTATGTATTTCTCAGTGATCCTATCTATGTTATGTTTATCTAGTAATTTGAAAAAAAACCTAATAATAGCTTAAACCTTAACATGGTTTCAGAGCTAAGATGAAAAGAGCATCTTTCACAAAAAAAAGAGAAAAAGATCACTATTGCCGTACATGAAAATTAGAGATTTTTATTGAAGAATAATTTCAGCCCTCAAAACATCTAGAAAAGTGTGCCCTTCCTCAAGGATCACTTTGGCATCCTCAACGCAACTTTTTAGTGGCTAGATCTCCCAGAAGGTGAAACCCTAGTTTTCACAAAGTACTAGAAAGCCAGAAGTACCAGAGTACCAGAAGTACCAGAGTGCCAAAAGTACCAAAAATCTAGAAGCACCAGTCCATAAATCCATAGATCAAGTTTGGAGGGGTACAAGTTGGATTTTATGAAATCTAAACACACCAAGCTACTCGCCTCAGCCAAGCACACCTCCTAGTAAGTTCAAAATTCAATTCTGAGCATTTTCATTTTTTGGTCATTTTCCTAGCTCCAGGTAAAAGATGTCTGCAAGCACTAAGCTTGTTGACAAGCTATAAGGTGTGGAAAATTTTTGTGCCTGGAAGTATAGGATTAGACTCACTCTTGAAGAGAATGACCTAGCAAGATTTTTCAAAGAAGAATTACTAGAACCCGTCGATGGTGCAGATAAAGAAAAACACCAAAAGGACATAATTAGGGCCAAAAGAATCATTGTGGATTCTATCAAAGATCACTTGATTCCTCAAGTGTCTTCAAAGAAGACTCCAAAATAAATTTTTGATACCCTAACTAGATTATATGAAGGAAAGAACATAAACTGGAAGATGAATCTAAGAACTCAACTCAAGAATACAAGGATGTAGAAAGGAGAATCGATCCAGGAATATTTCTCGAGAACATCCCAATTCAAAGAAAAACTAGAAGAAATTGGAGATACTATAGATGAAGACGAACTCATAACTATAGCTCTTAATGGTCTCACAAGACCATGGGATGCATTCATCCAAACTGTTTTTGCCAGAACTGAGAAACTAAAATTTGACAGTCTTTAGGAAGAATGTATTCAAGAATAATCAAGAGTAGCTAACTGAGAAGCTTTACTATCAAGAGATGAAGATCAAGCCCTATCTACTCATACTAAAGGAGGAAGAAAGAATTCTTACTTTCAGAAATAAATTTGTAAAGAGTCTCACCCCAAAAACAAATTCATACATAAAGAATCTCAACCAAAAAGAAAGAGACTTATCATCTTATCAATGCTATCATTGTGACAAGATGGGACATATTGCAATACATTGTCCATATATACAAGAAGAATGCAAGAGGAAAAACAAGAGGCATCATGCCCATGCAGTTGAAGATGAAGAGCCACCCACGAAGATGATAAAAGAATGAATTGAATACTATGTCTTAATCTCGGCCCTCTCAGGATCAGTATCACCTGTAGAGGACATTTGGGTCATTGATAGTGGTGCTTCCAAGCACATGACAAGTCAAATAGATATTCTCTCTTTCCTTTCATAAAAGAAATTTTCTCAGAAAGTTACACTTGGAGATGATTATCAATACCCTATCAAGGGAGTAGGAGAATCAAACTACAAGTTGAATTCAAGGACTCCAATGATGATGACGGATGTACTCTATGTACCAGGTTTGACAAAGAACCTACTCTCCATATCAGCTTTAGAAAATAAAGGCTTTAGAATTTCCTTTATAGATGGAGAAGTTCTTATGTGGGCTAAATAAAAAACCATGAAATAAGGAATCGTCATTGGAAAAGTAGAAGGTGGATTATATAAGCAAAAGGGTCACTCAGAAGCAGCCATGACACACACCATTGAGAATCCATGTGAACTTTGGCATAGAATATTATCCCACATCAACTACACGGAATTACCATATGTATGCAAGGCAATCATAGGTCTACCAGAACTGAAGGTTGACCATGAAGGTGTGTGCACTGGATGTGCACAAGGGAAGAACATCAAGAACCCTTTTCTGAAGAGAGATAGTAAAGTAGGAGTCTTAGAACTCATTCACTCAGATGTGAGTGTCCCATGGCATCATCCTCCATCAGTGGGTATGTATACTATGTATCTTTTATTGATGATTATTCTTGTAAAACATGGGGTTATCTTTTGAAAACAAAAGATGAAGTGTTCAGTAAATTCAAGGAATTCAAAGCCTTGATAGAGAATCTTTTTGAAAGAAAGATCAAGATACTCAAGTTAGATAATGGAGGAGAATAAACCTCAAAACAATTTGTAATATTTTGTAAATATGTCAGGATTAAGAGGGAGCTCACCACTTCCTACAATCCTCAACAAAATGGTGTAGAAGAAAGAAAGAACAAAACTATAATGGAAGCAGTGAAGACCATGATTCATGATTAAGATCTTCCTACATTCTTATGGGCAGAAGCAACAAAAACAATGGTATGTGTACAAAACGGATTGTCCCATAGTGCACTTGGGTTCAAGACCCCTGAACAGATGTTCTCTAGAAAGAAGCCAAAAGTAAGCCATCTCAAAATATTTAGCTACCCAGTATTTGTACATATTCCAAAATAGAAGAGAACCAAGTTGGACCCTTCAGGAAAGAAGGGAATATTTGTTGGATACTGTGAGGTCTCCAAGGCCTTCAGAGTTTATATACCATGTCACCATCATACTGATATCAGAAGGGATGTGACCTTTGATGAAGATACAACACTAAAGAAATCAAGAAGATACCAGCTTGAAGAAGTATATGAAGAGGAACATGTAGCTCCTAGAGTTGCAAAACCAGTGAGGGAAGTCATAGATTCCCCTGATGAGGAAATTCTATAAGATCATGACATAGTAGAATTTCAAGAACCTCCCTAGATGACGATCTCCCATAAGAGAAATCTTGCTTGGGCTAGGGATATTATTCAATATGGAGAGAAGTATGGTGTTCCTGAAGGAACCATGAGACAAGTGAAGAGACCTAAAACATTCTCCAGTTATATGGCTTTGATGTGTGATATCTTAGAGAAGGAGCCTACCTGCTTTGAAGAAGCCATTCAAAAGAAAGAATGGGAAGATACCATGATAGAAGAATACCAATCCATCATAAAGAATGATGTATGGGAAATAGTTTCTAGACCGAAGAGCAAGAATGTGGTATCTTCCAGATGACTTTTCAAAATAAAACATGTTGTTGATGGAAGTATTGAGAAGTACAAAGAAAGGTTTGTCTCTCATGGATTTTCTCAAAAGGAAGGCATTGACTATGAAGAGACATTTACTCATGTAGCCATATACACTTCAATCAGAACCATCATAGCCATTGTAGCTAAGATGAAGTGGAAGTTACACCAGATGGACATAAAGACAGCTTTCCTAAATGGTGTCATTGAAGAAGAAGTGTATATAGAACAACCTCAAGGATTTGAAGTTGAAGATAAGAAGACTCATGTCTGCAAGTTGAATAAGGCTCTGTACAGATTGAAGCAAGATCCTAGAGCTTGGTATGGAAGGATAGACATTTTTTTGACAAGCTTGGGCTTTACCAAGAGTAAAGATGATTCTAACCTCTACTTCAAGGTTATGAATGATGATCCAGTTATATTGTTGTTGTATGTGGGTGACTTATTCTTAAATGGAGAAGAAAATCTCATCACCGAATGTAAGAAGAATCTCGCTGCAGAATTTGAGATAAATGACCTTGGCCTAATGAATTATTTCTTAGGTCTTGAGGTATGGCAGAGCCCAGAGAGGATCTTCCTTAACCAAGGAAAGTATGCAGTTGAAATTCTGAAGAGATTTGATATGTTAGAGTGAAATTCCATGAATACACCCATGGAAACAAAGTTGAAGATTCCGATCTACACTTCATCAGAATTGATTGATGTCATGTTATATAGATGATCATTGGATCTTTGATGTATCTGACGAACACCAGACCAGAGACCTATTTTTTCGTGAAAAAATTGAGTCAGTTTCTAGTAGAACCCAAACATGTTCACCTAGTTGTTGCAAAACATGTGATGAGGTACCTTAAGGGTACATTAAATTGTGGTCTCGGTTATGATGGAGATCATGACTTCAGACTAAGTGGGTACACTGATTCAGATTGGGCTGGAAGTGTCTCTGACAGAAAGAGAACTCCAGGATGTTGTTTCAGTTTGGGGTCCACCATGATCTCATGGAAGAGTAGGAAGAAATCAAGCATTTCTCTCAGCACAGCGGAAGCAGAATACATTGTTGTGTGTTCTGCTAGTTGTGAATCCATATGGCTTCGGAAGTTATTGGTAGGTCTATTCGACCTAGAGATGGAAGAAACCATGATCCTATGTGATAACCAGAGCTGCATAAAGATGAAAGAGAATCATGTATTTCATGAAAAGTCAAAACACATAGAGATCTGATATCACTACATCTGTGACATGGTGCAGAGAGGAGCCATAAAGCTCCAATATGTTAGCATGGATGAACAGGTTGTTGATGTGTTTACCAAGCCTCTATCTCGTGTAAAGTTTGAACACTTTCAAGATAAGCTTGATATAGTTAGAAAGGACCTCCATCGAAAGGGGGAGTAATGTTGTGATGATGTGCCAACTTAATTGTTGTGATGATTCTCTAGCTTAATTGTTGTGATGATGTGCCAACTTAATTGTTGTGATGATGTGAAATATTAATTGTTTTGATGATGTGCCAGCTTAATTGTTCTGATGATGTTCCATCTTAATTGTTGTGATGATGTGCCAACTTAATTGTTGTGATGATGTGCCATCTTAATTGTTGTGATGATGTGCTAGCTTAATTGTTGTGATGATGTGCCAACTTAATTGTTGTGATGATGTGCTAGCTTAATTTCTATGATGATGTGCCAGCTTAATTGTTGTGATGATATGTCAGCCTCATGTTGTGATGATGTGCCAGCCTCGTGTTGTGATGATGTGACCAACCTCATGCTGTGATGATGGTGCGTTATTTTTATACTAATCCATGTTGATGCAGATGATGATTCCATTCCAACTCTTTGTTGAGAATGACAATATTGATGATGAGAAAAACATCTGATGATTTATAGATACGAAAAACTTCCGATGATTTATAGATATGCCAGTCAGTGTTCCAAGATGTTGTTGATGATGTTGTCCTCTCTCTTGCATGATGTTGTTGTAGAATACCCTTCTTGTTAAGGGGGAGTGTTGAAATATTGTAACTGCAAAGAGTATTCTATTATTATTGATGTATTATTCATTAGATCAATCCCCTCTTGCGGATTAATCATGTCAGGTATTGTAAATGACCAAATCCCCTTTTGCGGATTGGTCAAACCCTCATTGTAATAGGCAGAATGAGAAGTCGACCCCCAGATTAATTAAAGGTCGTTATAACCACCCAGAATGAGAATTTGGCCCTGCAAGTGAAAAGACACTTATGTTCACACCTGCCAGATTGTATAAATAAGAGAGGCTAGCGCCTCATTTGGACACACACTCACTTGTTCATTAGAGTGCAAGTTTGGAGCTGCAGTTGGAAAATAAAGAAGAGAGAGAGAGGCACATTCTTGGGAGAGGAATTTCTGTATTGTTTGAGTTATCTCTTGGCATTGTATTGGCTATCTATATTAAGGAATTTTTTGTTGGGTTTTCTCCCCCATTAGGATTTCCTAGGATAAATGATGTGTCTCTTATGATTGTGTATTTCTTAGTGATCCTATCTATGCTATGGTTATCTAGTAATTTGAAAAGAAACCTAATAATAGCTTAAACCTTAATAGTTTTCTTCGATGCACTGCCCTTCTCATCACTTTCTATGTCCTGCACTTCCTCCTTTTTCTTCCTTTTCTTCACATTGATCTGTCCATCATGTTTGACCTACGTGACCAAAGGACTTTCGATGATGTCGGGGTCAATCAGTTCTGCATCTTCCATTGGTACAAGGAATCCAGCTGGCCATTGTTTAGTGATCTCTTCCATGTCTTCCTTGATCAACTTATAATAAGACTGTAGCTCCTCCTTACTTTCATTCCTGCACATGACGATGTAGATAAAGTGTTGATCTACGTGGAACTTTGTTGGCGGCCTATACTGATGGAGTGTATTTGGTGTCATTCGAGGGAATGATTCAATGGCGTGCTTCAGCTATAAGTAGTAGGTATGGAAGACGACATTCAAATGCCACTGCTTTGCCATATCATTTGTGTACCACAAGGTAGAGAACCTCGCGGCCAACAGTTTTGATGGCTCAACTTTCAGGAAGGCTGCTCCTTCCGACATTTTCTAGGTGACGAATACGATTAAAATCAGTAACCAACTGAAATGAAATTTGTATCCTTGGTCCTACGCTTCGCAACAGGCTTTCTCCAACTCGTTGATGAGGTAACTCACCCAGTTCATTTGCATTCCTTCGACGTATTTCCCTACAAGGTCCACTACACACCCTAATAAAAGTGCAAAAGGGACGTTGATCTCAACAAAATTAATGACTTTGAATTCTTCTCCGGTCGATGTTTCATGAGAAATCATAGGTATATGAGTAACTCTTCCACATAGGGTTATCATCTTTCCTTTAAACAATCCTATCCTTCTTAATGAAGGAACCACATAAGGCTTTCCCAAGATTTCCCAAGTTCTTTCTGGCACAATATTTACTTGTGTTTCCTCATCCAAGACACAGTCTATGTCGAAGTCTCTTATTCTTGTTTCAATGCATGACTTCTCTTTTAAGATCTCTAGTAAACTGATGTCTCTGTGATCATTCACTGTTTCTTTCAACTGTAATAACATAGTCTCTGATTCTTTTTGGTTTTCCAACATATCCCTATTCCCTTGACCTTCTTCATAGTTTTTTTGTTTCATGTTCATATTTTCAACTTTGGCAAGCATTCTAGGGAAATCCTCAACTTCGTGACCAATAAATTTACAACAAAGACAAATAGGACCTGTACCAGGGCATTCCTTAGAAATATGTCTCGGTCTTCTGCAATTATAACACAGTGTCAATCCTCTCTTTATTTTAAGTGATCCCCATCCTTTCCTATACTTCACACTAGGATCACTGTGATGGACCTGCAATCTGCAACAATTCTTTCTAGGTTCTTGCATCCACTTGTTAGTCCAAAAATTCTTTCTATGCATAGGAATAATATACCTTTCATGATATTTATCAAATTTATTCGGATCCATTCTTTCTTCTAGCTCTACCCTAGTTTTCAGACTAGGACAAAATCTATCAAACATACCTAGATTCATACTTTCGAAGAAAAAATTTCCACTTATATTATCTTTATCAGAGAACAAAGGTTTAAGATCTTACCTCTTTTCTTTAGATCCAATTCCTTTCTTAGCACAAATCTTCACAAGTCAAGTAGAATATTGTGCACTACAACAACAGATCTATGCACATAGTGATCTACGTGGATATCGGTAGCCACCCACCTCTTCCAATTGCCTCAAAACAGTTTTCTGACAATTTTGGCAATTTACTATTTTTAGCAGTTTTAACTTCCGGGGCCATTTTGAGGGCCTAAATGAAGGTTTTTCAGGATATAGATTCTCAATGATAGACTAAGGCATGTTTGATCCCCCAAAATGAATCTCCTCAACGATACCTTTCCAACGAGATATCATACACCTAAAACTGAGATCATATGCAAAAGTTACGACCCTGAAAAGTTGATGTACTAACTTACCCAAACAGGGCCCACATGAATTTTGGCTCTTCATCTCCTAGGGTTAGGTTTTTGGATGTCTAGGGTTTTTGGCATTCCTGTTTATTGTAAAAAGGCCTTTAGAGCCTCATTGTAATGATCTTCTTGTGAATGAGCACAACCATCACATCTCTTCTCAGAGATAAACTGCCACCATTCTAGAAAGCTTGTTTCCACTACATTTTACAGTTCCAGCTTATTTCCTTATTGAATAGAAAACTAGTTTTATTGTATCTCTGCTATTTTGTGTTAGGCACCTGCTAATAATCTATAGTCATTTCTTTCTACTCATAAAATCTGGGTCACATAGATTTCTCTTTTCTTTAGTTCCCAACAATCATAGTTTTAGGTCTCGGCAAGGAACCATTTGTTTTCATAGGGGCAAACCCAGGGTTCAATGCTTCAACAATGCACCAACAAAACCCTAACTATCGACCCTTTCGACAACACCTGCAAAGCATATGAAGTCTCAACCGAGGCAGAGGTAGGGGGGTTTGCAGGACTCATGTGTCTACAACCTAGCTGGGACATAGATCTATGATTAGAACACTTAACAAAGCACTTAACTAGTCAGTATGCATTAGTTCTTAGCTCCCATTCACATCACAGATTAAAACCTAAATACAGAACATCGCAGTAATGAGAAGATCGCACACTTCCAATCTCTTAGCACATACAATTAACTCAGATCTAGCATTCATTTACCATAAATAGAGCACTAAGCATCCATACATCTATCTAACATATATAAATATTAGTGCATTAAGCAGATAAACCCATAAACAACATAAACACATTCCATGAAGCACATCAACACAGGATATACATGGTTCACCCTAGTGTGGGGCTACGTCGACCAAATTCTTCTTATTCTTCTTTATTAGTCCTCTTCAATCTTTTACAGCCATTTGCTACAGTGCACAAAGTCACATAGCTCAGCTTCGCATTGGATAGGTGATCTGTGCATAGCGCACAAGATTCACCTTCCGCAGAACCAAGTTAAGGCATAGAGTCGACTACTCAATAGCACAAAGCCTTACACAATCTGTTGCACGCAACAACTTACAATCTCATGCACTAAGCCGATCAGATCTCTTGCACTAAGTCGATTCTAGTCCTTTTTACATTTCTTAGCTCTCTATTTATGCATTTACAAAAATTCCTAAACATGGGTAAACCCCATGGGTCGACATCCCATACCCATTACATAAACCCTAAAAGCCCAAAAATCTCGCAAAACAAGTGAGATCCTGCGATCTTCGCTTTGCCTGGGTGCTCCATCTTCGACCAACCTGTCGAAGTTCCAAAAATGTTCAAGCATGACCAATGTTCTCTCAAAACTTGGTCGAGTGCCAACACAATACATTATATTTAAGTTGTATTTCCACCTCTAAGTTGTACTAACACAATGTTCCTCAGGCCACTGTATCAACAACTCCAACCATTTGTATCATATATGAGTTGTACTAGCAAGATCATATCTAGCATGATGTAAGAATCATCTCTAAGTTGTATGACGATCTTTAAGTTGTACTAGCATGATACAGATATGTAACTCACTGACAGTCCATGATGCCACATATCAGTGCTCCCTCCCAACTGAGGAAGTGATCTCCTCCCTTTCAACCAAGGGAGCAATCTCCATGAGCTCTAGCTCGTCCCTCAAGTATGCAAACTTTATCTTGGACAAAGGATTTGTCAAAATATCTACTGTCTTCTCATCAATGGAGATATACTAGAGAACCACTGCTCCCCTATAAACTTTTATCATGGAGACATAATACTTGATCTCAATGTGCTTCGACCTATCATGGAACACTGGGTCCTCTGAGATCTTCAGATAGCTTTGTTTATCACAATATATCATGATCGAATCCAACACTTGATCAAATAGTCCAAAAACCAGCTAATGGAGCCACACTGCTTTCATACAAGCATCACAGACTGCAATATACTATGCTTCTGTAGTGTTGAGTGCAAAAGAATTATGTTTTCTTCTAGCCCATGATATCATATCAGATCCCAAACTAAAACACATATCGGAAGTACTCTTTCTATCATTTGCACTCCCTTCCCGATCTAAATCAATAAATCCATGTAGTTGTTCATCATTGTTTGAGGCATATCTCAAACCGTAAGTTATCATCCCATGGAGGTATATTAAGATATGTTTTTCACCTATCCAATTCTCTTGTCTAGGTTCCATTTGGAACTGGATCAACATGTTCACAACAAAGAAAATGTTTGGCCTAGTATTCACCAAATACATCAAGGAACTAATCAACTGTCGGTACAAGGACAAGTCTATTGGATCAGAATCAGAGTCTCTCAACTTCCTCAAATATGTTACCATGGGAGTTTCCATGGATTTGTAATCTATCTTCCCAAACTTTTGAAGAATCTTTAGGACATACTTCATTTGTCCGAGGAAGAATTCACCATGCTTCTTCCATACTTATAATCCCAAGTAGTAGTGCATGAGATCTAGATCCCTCATATCAAATTCAATGGCTATCTCCTTCTTACATTGAATAATGAGAGGCTCTGCACCTGTTAGGAACAAATCATCGACATATAATAGTAGAATCATAGGTTCATTATTCAAAACTTTGTAAAGGAGGTTTGGATCGACATGATTCTTGGAAAATCCAAGTCTCATCAAATAGCTACCAATATGTGCATACCAAGCTCTTGGAGCTTTCTTGAGTCCATACAACGATTCATTCAATTTGTATACATGGGTTTCTCATAGGTGTACCTCAAAACATTAAGGTTGTTCTATATATACTTCTTCCTCAATTACTTCATTAAGAAAGACAGTCTTTTCATCCATCTGATGTAAATTCCAACCCATGGATGTTGCTAGAGATATGATGGCTCTAGAGGTGTATATGGAAACTAGAGAAATTGTCTCATCGTAGTCTTCACCCTCCTAATGGGAGAATCCTCTAGCCACAAATCTTACTTTGTATTTATCAATACTTCTATCCACTGCATGTTTTATCTTGTAAATCCATTTAGGCACAATCTCCCATACATCATTTTTTTATGATTGATATTCTTCCATCACAACTTCCTTCTATTATTTACACTTTCCATGCTTCCTTTATAATTGATACTTGGTGAGACCATCTACTTTACCAATGATGAAGTCATCTGCTCCATGCTTCCAACTGTCACTCTAGCTCCTTCTCAGAGTTATTTCCTGTGACATGCTAGGAACAAGAACAATAAGAGAAAAAGTATTTCCAATAACATTTTCATAATAACATATCTATGGTAATAAGGATCATAGAATTACAAAGGTGACCTGTCCGGGAACAAGAAATATCTCCTAGAGGATATGTTAGTTCATTTGAAAACAAGTGTAATAAGCATCTATATCAATAGCACTTACATGCAACCAAGTATACCTAGCAATAATATAACCTTTCAAATATTTTTGTCACAACTCAACTATCAAACTTGATATGTGTAAATATTAACAATTTGATCAATCAAACCTAAAACTTGGAGCCTCAATTGCTTGTTCCTATAAATGTATTGAATCCAAGATCACTGCTTCGTCAAGATATCTTGTACATTCCTTGCAAAACACACTCATGCTTTTGTTGGATGATCAAATTTGCAGCATTGTTCAACTTGTCTTCTAATCTAAAGCTAGACACCATATTGACAAGAAGAGGTTAGAAATTGAATAAAAAGATTCAATCATCAGAACATGCTAGAAACTCTAAAATTTCAACTTTGACCATAAATTCAATTTTGACCAAAAGTCAACCTTTGACTTGACTTTGACCAAAAACTCAAACTTGACGTTTTCGTTGTTGAGAGTACCAATAGGTGCACTAGGTTAAGGCACACTAGAATGTCTAGGAATTATGCCAAACTTCTCACTTGAAGTGTCCAAAAGGTTAGGTTAGGGTTTACTGCAACTGCGCAATAAAAAACCCTAGTTGCAGCTGCAACTAGTGCCACAATGAGCTTAACAAAGAAATTCCCTGCTACCTTCCAATGGTTATACTGTCCTAAAGGTGGTGTGGGCCCATAACCTGTTAAAATAATTGATGTGCTTGTTTTACCATAGGCAATATCACTATTGTCAGCCAACCATAGGCACACAGCCACCCCCGAGCACTTTAACCTTTAACAAAATTATTCTAGAAATCCATACTAGAACCAACAGATAAATCCTAGCTGCTAATTACAACAACAACTCAAGACAAGTAGAGTGCTACTTCTCTAAGGGTAGTGCACAAGAGAGATAATGTCCATATCCATAGAACAAGTACCATACACAACTACAACATTTGCAGCTGCACTACTCTCTCAAACTTGCGCCATACTTAGCAAGAATATCACCAAGAGTATTACCAAGAATATCACCAATAGTTTCACCAACAATATAACCAAGAATATCACTGGATAGCACTAGAGAGAGACCAAGACCAAGAGATGACCATACGCCCTTATTGCTCCTTGCAGTTGCAACTTAATCTCTTCACAAGACTTGCGCTCTAACTGGGTGTACAAATGAGCTAAAATGTCCTCTATTTATATTAATTTGTCCAATGACTTTTCTGGTTGGCCGACTTGACTTTATGGTAATTATATTTTTTTGTTTATCTTTTTCCTATGGAGCCGACTAGTCTTTCTAGAAGATAATATTCTAATATTATTTATTATGCTAGGCTGACTTGTCTTCTAAGGTTTTCAGACATTTGTTTAGGGTTTCCCTTGCTTCTAGAATATTCCATTCTAATCAAAAGTTACACATAAAGGTTAATACCTCCCACAGCTACCATAACATCAACACTTTGTTGCTTAAAAAAACTACTATAAAACTTGATCTTTATATCAATTAATATGCATATTTAAAAATAAAAATATAATTATAAATTATTCAAAATTACATCATAAATTATGAAAGAAATGACACCCCAAATTCTATAAATATGTAATCACATCATAATTGGGCCAAGAAAAAATCCTTACACTATAGATATGTAATCACAATAAAACCATAATTAAATCATAATTGAGTCAAATAATAACACCATAATTGAGTCAAAGAAATGGTACCACACCATAATTACGCTAAAGAAAAATCCCAAACACTATAAATATGTAATCACAATAACACCATAATTGAGTCAAAGAAATGATACCACACCATAATTGGGGCAAAAGAAAAATCCCAAACACTATAAATATGTAATCACAATAACACAATAGTTGGGTAAAGAGAAAAAATGGTATCCCACTATAAATATGATGTAAATTGGTGTGGGAAACCATTCACTATGTATCATGTTTTGGGTCACCATAAGTTACAACATACCAAATACCTACACATTTCCATGTTATTACGTATCATGTTTTGGGTCACCATAAGTTACAACAAACCAAATACCTACACATTTCCATGTTATTTCTCTAACTTTGATTTACAAAATCTCATCGACTTCTTTTTGCAATCTATAATATTGATATTAAAAGTTTATGATTATTTTATATTTTTTAAATTACTTTAACAAATATAAATTAAAATAAATATTTGTTAATAATTATATAATTTTTACATAGGTTTAATAACAACTATCTATCAAATATATAAATATATAGTAATTGATATACATGTCTAAAAGTTTAAGGGGTTGGTTAGTTGTTCTAAGAAATGGTTTATTTTGTTTGAATTTGTTGATATAAATTTATAAGAATTACTATCTTTTATTAAATTTTTAAGACATTCAGATTTTACAGAAACAATCACTTAAATCTATTCATACAATAATTTTTAATCAAATTTGAGAAAAATATCCCTAAAAAAAATCTTCATTTAATAAAATCTTTAACATAAAACAAAATTTAATAATTAATATTGAACATCCCAATAATAATAATTTTATTTAAACAAAAATACATAAATATAAAAAATCTAAATCCATCTTCTACTTCCAAAATACATGAAATGGAAATATATAAATACGAAAAATCTAAATCCATCTATTTTCAAAATACATGAAATGTTTTCAAAATACATGAAATGTTTTCCAAAAATATAGATTTAAAAGAAATATTTATCCATATTTCCCATTATGGGCTCATCAATCTGGATCCGTTCATATCAATACTAGTGATAAATTCTTCCAAGGGAATAGGGTATAAAATCGACCTGGTGCAAGCACGAATGTGAGAAAAAACAGGGAAGCAATAAAATCTGCATGGATACCATTTCCCATTGTTATAGTTGATACGCTGCCATGAATGCTTTCTCCGAGGTTTCAGAACTGAAATCTAATTGCATCATATAACATAATAGATAATTCATTCCATTCTATAACAGAATAGAATATTTTTATTTATATTGTTAAGGGATTTGCTATAATAATTTTCTTTAAAAATTTAAAGTAGCATAGGTGCCATTTAAATCAAAATGGTTTCTACGTGCTTGCTCTATGAATACTGTCAATACTCATCTCTAAAAAAAATACCTCTAAAATAACTTCCTGGAAAGGCAACTTCGTTGCCATTTAACTCAAAATTGCATCTACTTTCTGTTTCTACATGAATACTGTCAAATCTGATCTTTTGAAGTTCGAAAAATCCTTAATATGATTGAATGTATAAACATAACAAAATTGTATATAAAAAACATAACAAGGTGAACTTGACCAGGTCTGTACCTGCTCTATGTATACTATTGTAAACTAGCAATATAAACTATTCAAATCATTGATCGCTCCTTCATTAATGTGGGTATATAGAACATCACAGCATGATTATGGAGTCTCTGATATTAGTGCCTTGCCTTCATCCAAATCTTCCCTGGAGGACGCATCCAGTTTGGAGGGCTCGTTTTCGCTGCTGTTTTGTTTTCGCACGTAATTAGCCATGGGATTTGGAAGCATTTTCAATACAATTCCCATGGCTATCAGAAGTAATCCAGTCGCGTGCTTCTCCGTGATAGGCTTAGTGAATATGATATATGATAGAAGCAATGTGACCGCCTTTCTCGCGGTTGTCACCTGTACAATTCAACGAAAATAAAATCTCAGTCAGCGAATCTCCATATTAAATGTAGCATCTAGATAACGTGAAGGGTCATGATCCGATCTGTAACAAACCATGGCAGTTGTGGCGGCCCCGAAGATTGCTATTAAACACAGAACGGACAGCTGGCCTACGAAGGTGGCCGTTGCTTCAAATATCAGCACAAGATAAACATACAAGTGCTGCCATAGATCAGAACAGAAAAAAAAGATCAGAAATAAGTAGATAACAAATCTTGTGCAAAAGATGACTATGGTTAGAGATTCAGGAATCTATTCAGTTTCAAAACCCAAATATCTGAATAGAAATTAACAGGAAATAATATATACTTGTAAGCAGGCTTCCCAGGCTCTGAAGAGCTCTCCAGTCAAAATCATTGGAGGAATTAAGAAGGGGATTCCTACAGCAGTAGAGCAGAACAGCATTTCCATCTGGGATCATCAATGACAATGTTGTTCAGTAGATATTATTGATCGGCTGGCATTTGGCCTATAATTCAAACAATATCAAAAAAATCAATTCACAAATAGTTTTGCATTAGGGTTTTACAGGTTTGGACCATACTTGTGTAGTAGAGGGATTCAGAGTAAATATGGCCTCTTGAAGGTTGCCCAGAAAGGCATCCAAAATCAGAGCTCCACAGACCATAATAACTCCCCAGACACTAAAATTTGGGGATGTTTGGGCATCTGCCAGTGTGAAGATAATCAAACCAACGACAAGCAATAGAGCAGCGATGTATTCCTCCAGGGGATACTTTCGCCTTAAACCTGGTATGAAGGCCCCCATAACCATAACAGGTAAAACCTGTAATGATTCAGATCATATACAAATTGAATCAAACATCGTAGAAACCTCAAAAGAAAATTATTGCAAAGTCGCTGAGTATATATAATGAAGAGGTACCTTGGTAGACTTGAACATGATTTGGGCAGGATAGTTAAGAAACATTAGAGATCCCTTGGTTAATCCTTGGGATCCCATGAGTACGGCAGAGAGGTTTACGTATGTTTTCCATGGATTTTGTATATCCTTTGTTCTGAAGCCATTAAGATATATAAGCACCATATACACAAATCCTTGTATAAAGGTGAAATACCATCCATAGCTGCACCGATCATAAACAAAACAAACGAATCCTTGATTAAGTCAGAATGCATTCTTACAAGTTTGTTAGAAATATGGTCTACAAGGTTAGTTCAATCAGTTTTGGTTATTGGTATTCTGCTAGTTCTGTGTTCGTCCATGTTTTATTAAAATCCACTTGAATGAGGTATGATCAGTTTACTAAACATACCATTCACAAATACGAAAAGCAATCCCATAAAAAATTTCTTAAAAGAAAAGAAAATTTCAGAAACTGTAAATTCCACATTACCTGAATTGTAGTCTATTATAGACGTATTCCTGCATTCAACAATTCCAGAACGGGCATTAGTTGTTCAGTTTCAGGAAATTTATTGTTCGCTTCCCACAATGAGCTACTTCAAACATTTACCTTTGTCATCAATAACCCAGTATCTGAGTTGAAACGATGGCAATAATGAATATCTTGCAAATCACAATGTTTACTCCATCAAAAAGCTCATATAATACAAGTATAGAATTGTTAATGGCGGATACTATTAATGTGAAAAGAGATCGAGTACCTCACAAATTCCGTTCACCAAATACCCAAAGAAGAATCCCCCACCGCAGACGAGGAGCTGAAACCATTTTGGTTTACCTGTTAATGTTATACCCAACAGGCTCATAGACGGATTGCTGTTGCTTAAATTTTCTTCACGAACCATGGTCTGAACCTAATTACAGGCCACTGGTGCATAAGCACATCCGCCTCCTTCCAATAAGGAGTTTTAGCTCGACGAAACCCAACAGAATGAGCGATCATGGCCATATAAAATGCAGGTTAAAATTTCGCAAAACATTTGTGACGGTGTCTCGATTGTGCAGTTGACAATGTCATTTTGTTTTGCTCCGAAGTATCTGGCTCTGGGTTTTTCTCCGAAGTATCTGGCTCCGGGATTGGTGAAATATAACTGCCATTAATTGTTAGCATGAAAAAATGCCTCGTTATGACCAAATGTCATTTGTCATGGAAGTTCAGATTTGTTCCGTAGCAAAACCATTTTTAAGATTGCCATTATTTCTAGTCGTTTTAATGGACTTGTCCATTATGGTCACTGCTTCCTTATAATTACACCATTAATATAATATATGATAATACTTATTCAACGATATAAGTAATTAAAATATATAAATTAATATTTTAATTTATATTAAAAAGTATGGTGATTTTAGAAAGCTTCTCTTAATGTTTTTCGAGCACAGAAACAAAATTCTAAAGAATAACAAGTAATCATTTACCCTCTTAAGATCCGATAGACCAATTATGACCAATTAGGTCTTAGTAGACGTTAATCATCATCATCATAAATCTATATATATGAATGGATGGTAAATTAAAGTTTATTTTTAAATTAATATTAATAATAATAATTTGATTTTAAGGTCACTGTCAAGTTAGACACCAAATTGGTGGATGAAACCCCCTTGTTTGTGGGACAAGGGACCCCCTTTATCCACGGATTTGATTGGTAAAATTTACCCATATATAGATACCCTATCCCCTCTTGATTTAAATTTGTAACTTCTTAGGAGAAAACAAGTATTGTTAATCATTAAAATATAAGATAATTTTTTTAATTATGTAATATATAAATAAGTTAATAAATGGATACATTTAATTTTTTCATCTTAATTTACTTCAAAATTTAAATAATTTAGATAATTTAAAATGGACCAAAATCTTTAGAAAACAAAGTTTTATAATCAAAATTCCCATCATTCAAATATCTCTTTCAAACTTATTAATTATTTGTTATTATTAAAATATTATCAGCCTTAATTTTATATATATATATATATATATTATACTCATTTCCTCATTTTTAATCATCTTTCTTGTTACTTTAAAATAAAAATTTAACAAATTATATTTCTTAAACTTTTTTTTTTTAACATTTTCTTTTAATTTCAATTTTAACTGTTTTAAGTTTTGATATTTTTTTCTTGAATTTGGCAACATAAATCTGTGCACGAAATCACAATTTTAACCACTCAACTCTACAAATCCAATATTTTTTGGTGGCAAAATTAAATAGAGGATATGACCGGAAATGGCCAAAACATAGAACAGTTAGACTACAACTGGTTCTAACTCTTTTTTACTATAACAATTAACCTTAATTTTTAACCCTATAAATATACACCCAAACACACTTTTCTATTATTATTTCAATTTTAGTTATCTCTATATCTCCATAAAGTTTAACTTTATTATTTTTATTTCAGTTTTTAAAATAACTAATTGACTTTTTTCTCACAACATTTCTCCATCATCATTATATTAATTATTCATGGTTATTTTGACATTATCAACTTTAATTATAAAAAAAATTACATTATTTTTTAGGTAATACAACTTTTTTTTTTAATGTGAAACATATTCCCCTCACAATCCCTTGTCCCATTACCAAAATCTATTCATATCTATCTAAATCAAACTTCTAAATCTTTAAAATTAATAAATTATTTTTCCTAATACTTATCATTAAATGCAAAATAAAATAAAATAATGATTAATTAACACAATTTCATTTCCATTATCTTTACACTAATTATCCATCACTACCTCACTATCAACGTTGATCATAGTATAAATGCACATCATCCTTAGTTCACTTTCAAAGACAACGAGTAAAATAATACGTTAAACTAACTTTCCATTACATTAATTGTCCGCCGCTACTTTGACATGGTAAAAAATATTCATTATTCTCATTTCCCTCTCCAATATAATTAAATAACTGTTTATACGTAAATCAATTAGCAATAAATATTCATAACTACTTTTAATTGCATTAGAAACACATAAAACAATCACAAATATTTTTTTCATTATCTAACATTTTTTTTTTTTTAATATGATGACTTCTATAATGTTTAGTGAAATTACCATTGGATTCTAAAGAAAAGTTAATTATTATTTTATTTTTTTTAAATCACGTAGACCATACTCTTTTTGTTTTGGTTTTTAAGTAAAAGAGTTCTATTAAAATATTAACATAATATTTTTTTTAAGTAAAAAAGTTCTATTAAAAATATTAACATATGTTGGTTTTTCCACAAAGGGAAAACTAAGCCATCGTCCATTTCACTGTAGTATGTTAAGATTAAGAGTAGCATAAGTAAATCTAAGAGTTTGGGTAAAAAACAAGTCATAATAAGATATCAAATATATCTGTTAGCGTTAGAAGTCACTCCTGGATTGCTTACAGGAGCTGAGCCTGACACCCATCAATTTAATGTCACGATTTGTTTAAAGGGGTGATCAAATGTAGGAAAACTCATAACAATATCGTCTCAACTCTGAAACTAGGCCAGGCATGCATGGGCGAGTGAGGTCTTAGATAAACTTCAAACAGTGAGTTGTAATAAGGGTGAGTAGGTGGAAGACTTTGCATGAGAAGGTTGCATGGGACTGTCCGAACATCCAGATTCTAACAGATTATGAAAGAAGGCATCTGAAGGCAAGATCTTCTTGCACCCAAATGCAGGAGACCAGAGAAAACAGTAATGCAACAATAAATCATTTATCATAACATAACTGTGCTAATTCATACGAAGCATTCGTTCATGAACTCTCTGGTATGAGACGAAACATAGATGGAAAAGGAAAATTGTTTGTCATAAAACAAGAAATCTCAAACACAGATGCATAACCCAGAAACCATAATGGTTGCTAAAACTTTACAGTCGGGAGCTTCGCTCTACCATCGATAGATACAAAAATGGCGAAAACACCTACATATACTCAAAACAACAATAGCAACAAAATCGAGATGTTGCATTAAACGCTTTGCGTCTGCATGGCTTCTGACAATCTGCAGCTGCAATCTTTGAATAGTCGTGCAACTTCGGCGGACACAATCGAACTTTCTAACAGCTCTGTGGGCAAATCGACGTGCCTTTAATTCAGTGCCGGACTTTCCCATTATGGCGAAGGCGATGTCTAACCACCACCAACTGCTTCAATAACTACTTTGTCGGGATCGAGAACGACCCAGCCAACTCGGCGCCTTTGGGACGTGGAGGGCCTCCCGCGCTGCCACCTAGAATAACTGAATGGCTCGAAGAATGGGCATGGAGGCCAACGCGGAAGGTGGGACACAACAACGGAGTAATGGGGCCACAATAGCAAGGGTGAAGTAAGAAGCGATGAGGTGTGAATGAGGCGGCAGGGGATGACACGTAGTGGAAGAAAATAAGCGGAGTGGAAGAGGAGACAAGATATGATGGGCTTGCCTCTAGCGAGAGACTGACGTGGACAAGAGCGAGACACATGGCAGTCGATGAGCGGATGATGAGCTGGGAGCAGGACCATGCGGACCAGGAGGGGGGGAGATGGACAGATGGTGGAGGATGAGGAAGGGGCTAGAGGGCGCGGGCCTCATCGCACGGCCAGGAAGAGAACAGATGGCACCGAAGATTGCATGACGGGGAAGGGGGCCCACGATGGCTAAGAACAGAGCAGCTGAAAAGGATGGGAGCGACTGAGCGCTGCTGATCCGGGTGCATTGATCTCAGGCGTCAAAAAGGTGTGTGCCCGATTCCGGACCCCCCCCCCTCCGCTTAAAGGTAGAAAGGCAGGGGGGGGTCCGGAATCACGCGTGCGCCGTTGATCTCAGCCGTCAAAGAGATGCGCCCTGGATTCCAGACCCCCCCCCCTCCGCTTAAAGGTAGAAAGGCGGGGAGGGTCCGGAATCATGTGTGCGTCGTTGATCTGGTTGCGCGAAATCCTGCCATCCAAATTTGCTTGTCGTTTACCATAGGCGCACTTGCGTTCCGGACTTAGGACAAGTGGGTTTTTTACCCATTCTTTTTCATTCTAACCTCCTTACAAGAAATATCGCTAACATTTGGCTCCATGGGGGATAGAGTCGTCCCTGTGATGCTCTAAGAACACTTTTGCAGATTCAGTGCCTTTACTGTTGGGCTATGGAGTCATTTATTAGGCCGAAAACAAAAACAAAAACAATATTTACAAAACAAAACAAAAAGAGCCGACTGTGGCTCACAAAAAAAATTTCTTTGCCTTCCAAGTCCTGCAATCTGTAAGTGTTGTTTGAAAATACTTCAAGGATCCTGAAAGGCCCGAACTAGAGGGCATAAAATTTACTGTGTTTGCCCTTTTCCTGCCTGGGTGCATCCCATTTGAGCACCAGATCACCTTGCTTGAATTCTTTCTTTTTGCTCTTCCTGTCAAAAGCCTACTTGATCTTCTGCTGATGATTGTAGGCCCTGTTCATGACCTGCTCTCTGATCTGCTGCACTTCCACCATATGATGAGTCCTTCTGACCACATGGTTAGGTTCTCCTTCAAAGTCCTGGAGGAAATTTGCCACAGATAAGGCGAGCTGAGTGGGGAAAACGACCTCTATTCCATAAACAACTTGGAAAGGTGAGATGCCAAGGGATTTCTTGGTTGTCACCCGATCAACCCAAAGAGAAAATTTGAGCTTTGAGTCCCAGGCCCTTTTATTGTCTTCCAACAATTTCTTAATGAGCTTGATCAGGCTTTTGTTGGAAGACTCTGCCAGTCCGTTTCCTTGAGGATAATAGGGAGTAGAGTGAATCAGCGAAATCTCAAACTGTTCACAGAACTTGACCAGAGGCTCAGACCGAAATGGGGAGGCATTGTTAGTGACAACTTTGCTAGGGCAGCCAAACCTAGCTATGATATCTTCTAGGAAGCTGATAATTACTTTGTGAGAAGTTCTTCTGGTAGGGACAGCTTCTATCCATTTTGTGAAATAGTCGGTCGCAGTTAGAATCCATCTGTATTGGCCACTTGAGGGAGGATGAATTTCTCCGATAAAGTCCAACCCCCACTGCTGAAAGGGTGTTGAAACTACTATAGGCTTTAATGGCAGAGATCTGAGTTACTGCTTTCCCGAGAACTTCTGGCATTTGATGCACGCTCTGATTTCTCTGCAGACATCAGGAAACAAGGTGGGCCAATAATACCCAGCCCGGAGGATCTTATGAGCTGTGGTCTTCCAAAAATGATGACCTCCACAGAGGCTATTATGGAAATCGAACATAAGCTTCTGGGCTTTCTGCTGGTCCAGACACCTTAGTAATACCCCCAGAGGGTCTTTCCAAAACAAGACTTGGTCAATGAGGCAATATTTGACCGCTTTGAGCTTTAAGGCTCTGGCCTTATTTTTTCCCAATCCATCAGGGGGCTTCAATTCTTGCAGAAAATACAAGATATCCTTGTACCAGGGGCATGATGCTAGTGATAGGACTCCCTGGAACTGCTTGTTGGATGGATCAACTTGCTTATTGATGAAGTTCATTCCCAAGGCCTTGCAGTTGGATTCAGCCAGCAAATTGGCCAAACCTTGCCCCTTTATCAATTTGGTGGGCTTAATCTCCAGATCAAATTCTAGGATCTTGGCGATCCATTTACCTCTTCTCCCATCTATGTCAGGCTGTATAAGAATGTCCTTCACAGAGGTTGAAGGGACATATGCGGTGATCTTTGAGTGCAAGACATAGACTCTAAAAGCCTTAAGGGCCTTCACTAGGGCATAGGCTCGCTTCTCCATGATCTCGTACCGGAGTTCTACATCTCTCAATGCCTTGCTGTAGAAAGCAATGGGCTGCTCTTGTCCTTGATCATTTCTTTGCAACAAAACTGCCGCTACTGTATCACAGGAAGCAAAAGAAAATATCAGAAAATCTTTAGAATAATCGGGACTGATTAGCACAGGTGCTTCAGTCAACGCCTTCTTTATTTGGACAAAATATTCTCTGAGTTCAGAGGTCCATTTTACTTCATTTCCCTTCCTGATCATGGCTTTGATGTGTTTCACCAGCTCGGAAAAATTTGAGATGAATCTCCTCAGAAATTTAATCCTCCCCAAAAATGCCTGAACCTCTTTCTTAGACCTGGGAAGTGACAGGGTCTGAATTGCCTCCACCCTGCTGGGATCAATTCTCACCCCCTCTGCTGATACTATATGGCCTAAAAACTTTCCCTCTTTCATAGAAAACAACGATTTCTTGGGGTTTAAAGATAGGCCATACCTCCGACACTTCAAGAAAACCTTCTTCAAGTGGTAGCAATGCTCTTTATCAGTCTTGGGGAAGACTGTTATGTCATCTAGGTAAATCACCACAAACTTATCCTTTTCCCTGATGAAGGCTATGTCCATGGCTCGCTAGAATGTGGCTCTTGCATTCATCAACCCAAAAGGAATCTTGGCATACATGAATGTGCCCCAAGGAGTGGTGAAGGCTGTTTTTTCCCTATCTTCAAGCATGACTGATATTTGATTGTAACCAGAAAAGCCATCAATCATGGATATTCTAGATGCACCAGTGACCTTCTGCAATATGTGCTCCATGTTGGGCAGGGGATAATTGTCTTTCCTCGAGCTCATGTTCAGGTTCCTGAAATCAACGCAGATTCTGATTTCGCCACTTTTCTTTCTTACTGGGACCAAATTGGCCACCTAGTCAGAATATCTCAAGGGGACAATGATCTGGGCATCTAGCATCTTCTTCACTTCTTTCTCCATGACAGGTAGCAGCATGGGATTTATCTGCCTCAGCTTCTGCTTAAATGGCCTAGCCTCTTCCTTCAGTGGGATCTTGTGCTCAATGACAGACATGTCATATGTTTTGAGGTCTTCGTAGGTCCACGCGAACACATCAACAAACTCTCTCAGCAACTCAGTATATTCAGCCCTCTACCCCTCGGTTAAACTCCTTGACAATTTGACAAACTTAGGCTCCTCTGGTGTGCCTATGTTGCACTCAGTTGTGTCAGTCTCATTACCTGAAATTCTACCCTTTACTACCACATCATTCCCATCAAACAACCTTTCTAGTGGGATTAGTCCTTTCGGTATGTGATTTCTCGATAGATGTATAATCTTTTGGTCAGCAATTTTACTCAAAAACTCTCCAGGGTGATGGTCAGGTTCTCCTTCAATGTCAGGCTCCTCATCTATGTGCAATGCAGAAAAGTCATCAACGGATTGAAGAAACTTTTCGATCTCCTAATCATCCTCAAATACCTTCCAATGCTTGACATTGTCCGGTACGGAGGGTCTATACTTTATTTCAACCTCAGATCTGACAGTGGGCAGCGCGAGAACCTCAAGCAAACTAGCTGTGACAGCTAAAAAGTTGGCTGAAGCATTTTCCTCCCTTGGAATAAAAGAAATGTTAAAAGCCAAGAAGAAATTATCCACTAGGTCCCATACCTCGTTCCTGTAATTCCTGAGACGAGGATGCTTAGACTGTTAAAGATTTTTTACCTACTGGATGATCAATTCTGCATCTCCAAACACAACCATCTCTTTAATTCCCATTTCCATTGCAGCTCTTAATCCCAGAACCAGAGCTTCATACTCTGCCACGTTGTTGGTGACTTTGAATTCCATCTTGTATGATAGAGGTATGGTCTCTTGACAAGGGGACACGAATACCACCCCGGCACTAGCACCTATACTAGAGGAAGCTCCATCAAAGAACATCTTCCAAACAGAGGCGGTTGGAGGCGACATCTCCTGATTAAGAATGGGTTGTTTTCTGATCTGTAAGGGGGCCTCAGGAGTCTTAGTGACCTGTAACAAGCTAGACCCTAAGCCAGTGTCAAGTGCAAAGATGGGGTGATTAGTGGGGTTTGCTTCATCATTGACTATGTAGGCTAGCTGGGCTTCTCTGTACAATCTCCTATGTTCCCCCCCAAAGACTGGAATGGTGGCATATGTGAGATCCATCTGTAACGTCCCTCCAAGTCTCTTAATCCAATACCTTGACAACAACATGCCAAACTTAGGGGGAACATCAGCTACCACAATATCCATGACCATACTCTTCATGGGTAGCTGAAACAAAGAAACTACCAGGTCCTTGATAACTCCCAAACACTGAACTCTCCTGGAGTCAAAAGAATAGAGGTCATGATAGTCTCGGGTGACTTCCAGCCCAAGCTCTTCCATGACGATTTTGGGCATGAGGTTGTGAGAGGCCCCTGAATCCATTAAACAGTTGTGCAACACTTTATCATGTACATTCAGGGAGGTGTAGAAAGGAGGGGATGAATCATCTCTGTCTTCTACCATGGGGCCTAGGACAACTGCTGGCCTTTCATCTTGGAGGTTTATGGAGTCTGTGGGAGGGAATGAGGCTTCATATTTCAAAAGGTCAGAGAAGCACCTTTTGAATTCTTCATGTTTGATTAGCTCGGTGAGGGGCACAGGGATTCTGATCTTTTGAATTTCATGCTCAAAATTAAAAGAAGATGTAAGCTTCGGAATTTCTCTTATTTCAGGAACATGATGGTGGACAATGGGGGAGAGGGGTTGAGCCTTCTTACCTCTATGACTGTCTGCTGCTTCATTGGCATGCTTCTCTGTTCTAGCGGATGACTCAGGAACATCAGGTACTGCTGTCTTTTTGTCGATCCTTAGGTTATACCTGCCTTGGCCGCCACTAGTCTTGTCTTCCTTGCTCAATTCATTTAGCTGACTATTCATGAGAGACTCCTCATAAGCTGCCCGAGTGAGATGAGTAAAAGGAGGAGTGTGTTCTAAGCAGTGGATTTTAGGCTCAAGCTCGTTTGTTTCCCCTTCTTCTTCATCAGCCACAAAATTGCTCTGAAAGGGAACCTGAATTCTTTGATCATCCCTGTCTCTTCCTCTCTCTCTGTGCATAGTCGGGGGAGGAATATTATTTGGCCTCTTGAAACCCCCTTTTCCCTCGGTTCTCTGAGGGACCTTGTTCCTCTATTTCCTTTCCACTTTCAATCTCTCCATCTCCTCTTTCAGAAAATTCATCACTTGGGTCAGCTCATTCACCTGAGGGTGGGGCAGCGATGGGCCGGAAGTTGAGGCTTCCGATTTTCCCTTTCTTTTGTCCGCGTCGGCCTTGTTCCTCAGTCTGTCAGCTGCTAATATGTTAGATTCCACTTCTATAGCTTTGTCTTGCATATGAGCTAAGGAAGTGGCTCTTCTTTCTCTCAATAGAAGACATAAATCAGGGTCAAATGCACCAGCATAGGAAATCTAAGCAGAGGCTTCAGAGGGATTTACCTCTGCAGGAATCTTGTTATACATCTTATTGAATCTTTTGGAGAAGTCAGAGACAGACTCTTCTTCCATCTTCTTTAGAGACCCAAACTCTGTCATGTAATATATGTAATCTTTCCTGTCTCCCCACTGCCTCAGGAAAACATTATCCAGGGCTTCAATTCTAGCAATAGATCCGGGGGCCAACCCTCTAAACCATTTCCTAACCTCGCCATCCAGGCTCTGGACAAAGACTCTCATCTATTCATCTTCATTTTCAATGTTTAAGTTGTATGCATAACTGTAGAAAGCAGTCAAGTGATCTTCTGCAGTTATGTCTCCTTCTCCCGCGAACTTGGGCATGTATTTCAAATAGTCTCCAGCAGGGAGAGGATTCATGGGATGGGGTAGGATTAAAGGAGAATATCTAGCAGTGACTATGGAGTCCATCCTATTTGGAGGGGGATTAGAACCAGCCATAGGGATATTAGGTGGAAGAGAACTAGGAGGAGAAGGAGTGTGAACAGAAGATGTCAGAAAGGAGGTTCTCGAAGGAGACGACAGGGAAAACAGAGAGAAGGATAAGGGACCTGAATGTGTAGATTCTTCTCTCTGTGCAACAGTAGCAATAAAAGGAGGGGTAGTGAAACCTTCCGAGGCCTGAGGTCTTAACTGAGGCACAACTTCCAAAGAGGGGGGAGTGACAAGGATCTCCCCCTCTGATACTAGACCAGGAGGAGAAAACTCAGCAGGAACACTCCCGAAATTCAGAAAATGGGAAATCTCAGAGGAAGAACGACTAGGAAGCTGAGAATAAGAAAATGGAGTTTTTACGGAAGGAGGTGGGGAAATACCTGATTTAGAGGTGAAGCTTTCTCCTTGAGGGGTCTTTCCTCTTTTGAGAATCACCTTCGGATTTTCTTAAGTTGTAGCCAGAGGCAGTTGTGGATGGGACCGCGTGTGTCTGCTGCTGGAAGCCGCAACTGATCCAACGGGTTCGCCACAGTGGAGTCGTCACAATGGAGTCACCAGGTGCACAGTAGAAATCTCAATAGTTCTGATATCTGATGCACCTTCAAAATCAGTTGATCATTGTCGTTCAATCCCGGGGAAAATATTCAACTTCGTCCCCGACAACGACGCCAGAAATGTTAGCGTCAGAAGTCACTCCTGGATTGCTTACATGAGCTGAGCCTGACACCCATCAGTTTAATGTCACGATTTGTTTAAAGGGGTGATCAAATGTAGGAAAACTCAGAACAATATCGTCTCAACTCTGAAACTAGGCCAGACATGCATGGGCGAGTGAGGTCTTAGATAAACTTCAAACAATGAGTTGTAATAAGGGTGAGTAGGTGGAAGACTTTGCATGAGAAGGTTGCATGGGACTGTCCGAACATCCAGATTCTAAAAAACTATGAAAGAAGGCATCCGAAGGCAAGATCTTCTTGCACCCAAATGCAGGAGACCAGAGAAAACAATAATGCAACAATAAATCCTTTATCATAACATAACTGTGATAATTCATTACGAAGAATTCGTTCATGAACTCTCTGGTATGAGATGAAACATAGATGGAAAAGGAAAATTGTTTGTCATAAAACAAGAAATCTCAAACACAGATGCATAACCCAGAAACCAGAATGGTTGCTAAAACTTTACAGTCGGGAGATTCGCTCTACCATCGATAGATAAAAAAATGGCGAAAATGCCTACATATACTCAAAACAACAATAACAACAAAATAAAGATGTTGCATTAAACGCTTTGCGTCTGCATGGCTTCTGACAATCTGCAGCTGCAATCTTTGAATAGTCATGCAACTTCGGTGGACGCAATCAGACTTTCTGACAGCTCTGTGGGCAAATCGACGTGCCTTTAATTCGGTGTCGGAATTTCCCATTATGGTGGAGGCGATGTCTAACCACCACCAACTGCTTCAATAACTTCTTCATCGGGATCGAGAATGGCCCGACCAACTCGGCGCCTTTCAGACATGGAGGGCCTCCCGCACTGCCACCTAGAATAACTGAATGGCTCGAAGAATGGGCATGGAGGCCAACGCGGAAGGTGGGGCACAAAAACAGAGTAATGGGGCCACAATAGCAGGGGTGAAGTAAGAAGCGATGAGGTGTGAAAGAGGCGGCGGGGGATGACACGTAGCGGAAGACAATAAGCGGAGTGGAAGAGGAGACAAGATATGATGGGCTTGCCTCTAGCGAGAGACTGACGTGGACAAGAGCTGGACACATGGAATTCGACGAGCGGATGATGAGCTGGGAGCAGGACCATGCGGACCAGGAGGGGGGGAGATGGACAGATGGCGGAGGATGAGGAAGGGGCTAGAGGGCGTGAGCCTCATCGCACGGCTAGGAAGAGAACAGATAGCACATAAGATTGCATGACAGGGAAGGGGGCCCACGATGGCTAAGAACAGAGCAGCTGAAAAGGATGGGAGCGAATGAGCGCCGTTGATCCGGGCGCATTGATCTCAGCCGTTGGAAAGGTGTGTGCCCGATTCCAGACCCCCCCCCCCTCCGCTTAA
>ML797670.1:335077-346888 GCA_009831015.1 Picea engelmannii
CCCCCCCCCCCCCCCCCCTCCGCTTAAAGGTAGAAAGGAGGGGAGGGTCCGGAATCACACGTGCGTCGTTGATACTAGAGATGATACAATGGAACCATGAAGTATCATCTCTAGTACACCCTCTCTTTAGCCTCAAATAGTATTTACTAATGTTTGAATTTACTACCAAAAGGCTATATTTCTTCATGTTAGAAAATTTATACTTGCACAATAGGTACCTTATACCTAGTGGTATTTTGCTGATAAAATAGTAGTATGAGATTAGCCTCTAAAATAAAGATAGAGTAGGGTTTATTTCTTTTAATCATGAGATTATGTATTATAAAATGATTTTGTCTTTGCACCATTTTCCTCCAAGCCTCCTTATAAATACTACATCTGTATATTTCACAACCTTACAAAATCATTGGATAATAAGTGTGTCGAAAATAAACATTTTTTCTTAATTCCCATAAAACTCACCTTCTCTATAATTACTTTCAAGACCAAAAATTCTTTGCAACCTCTACTAATCCTTTTTTCAACACTATAACTCCATTTTAGTATATGATGGATGTCAGTTCCAATATATTTATATGAGCGAACTTATTCTAAGTTGTGGTTATCATAAAAAAACTTGGGGAATGTGACACGTCTAGACTTGATGATCATTATCTTTGTTTTAATCCATATTCAAAGTTATTATAAAGTTAGTGAAAAAATATTTAGGAATTTTAAGATTATTTTCATGTTTGGAAGTGTTCTTGGTTAAAGGAACAATTGTTGGATTAATGAGAGGGGGGGAGGGGTGAATTAGGTTTAGAACAACTCAATCCTTTTTAACCACACTATGCAAGTGTTATATCAATGTATCATTATCATCCAATAGTTGCAGAGTAAATAAACAATGAAAAAATGAGCAATCATACACATACATAGTACACCAGTGTTTTTACGTGGAAACCCAAAGCGGGAGAAAACCAAGGATTTTTTTTTTCTTATATGTCTTTAAGAATTACATGCATTGGAAGCACCAACTTCCTTTTTTTTCCAGTTGCAACTGGAAGGAGGCTCCAACCCCCTAATTTCTCTGGCTACAACCTGAGGGAAGCTCCAACTCTCTAATTCTTTGGCTACAACCAGAAGGAGTCTACGACCCCCTATGTTCTTCGACTACAACCGAAAGGTGGATACAACCACCTGTCCTTACCCTGTCCAACCACCCTGATGTAGAAGTAGAATGATGGAACCATTGTCACACTATCACTATGAGATATACCGTTGTAAACCTGTACCAATCAACTTGCACCAAACAACATGTACCAATAACCTGAACCATTCATCAACTTGTACCTCAACCTGTACCATAAACAAGTGCATCAACCATGAACCAACTTGTACCTCAACCTGTGTCATCAACGAGTGAATCAACCATGCACCAAATATGTACCATTAATAATGCATCAAATACACATAAACTATGACTCATCAAGATGTACCATCATCAACTATACACCTCATGTATGTGCCAACTCATCAACTACTTGTCTCAACCATGTACCCAACATGTACCTCAACCAAAATCCCTCATCAATTTCATCATCCAAATCTGATTTGTAACTCTGTAATAGACCTGGTGTATAAGATCACATACCTGCAAACCTTCCTTAATTTTAACAACAAGAGACTATCATTTTCATTAAACTTTACTTTAGTCTCACATGACTAATTTTGGATTAGTCAACAACCCTAACTTGAAATAATCATAACCATGTACCTGTAATGAATAAAGATATAAAAATGGTACACAATTTTCTTTAGTGTCTTTTATACAATTCCTCCAGACTTCACTACTTGGAACCTCTCAGAAAAGGAGTTATATAAAAAATGACATACCTTGTTGAATTCTGGCTTATTCTAGAGAGCTAACTTGTAGAGCATGCCCCACATTTGTTGTATGGATCTGAAAAGTGTACATAGAATACTAAAACCTGTACTCTAACCAATACATTTGGTCTTATAGAATTTGGATCTATTATGAAGAATTTATGACGTTTTTACCCGAAACACATGTTTTAGACTAGTTTCAGGACTAGCCACAAACCCTATTTTCCACGACCTATAACTCCAAAAATACAATGACCCACAAGCCAAAATTTGTATCACAACTAATTGGATATGTTTCCTCAATGACCTCCCAATTTCATGGTTGGAATCATTCCAGAAAAAAAATTATTGCGAAAATGGTGAGATGGCTTGTAAATAACATACCTTAGAAAGCATCATCAAATTTTTTTATCCTCCCTTGAATTTCGATCTTCTTTACTTCACCTTCCCTCTGAAATTCGGCTTAGATATCCTTTGGTTACCTCAATCACCTGTAAATATTCAATATTCTCAGAATATTAGATTCTCAAATATCAATTGCAACAACTGTGTTCTCACTTGGTAACAACATCGAAGTTCAGTGCTTCTTCCCTTGGGAGGAAGGATGAGAACCAACATGTATATCATACGCAATTTTAATGTTCTCAAGTTTTAAACTTGGGACTTTGTGAGGAAATATTTCTAAGATGTCATAGGATATTCCTTTTGGTAGTTCATGTTATGACCCACTTTCTAATTTGTTAGGTAGTTATGACTTGCATGGTGACTCATCCTTAGTGATTATATTATTATAGGTATTTTTGTATCACACCCATCCACCTATTGCTTGTATATATTAACAACCTTTTTTCATAGGTTGGCATTGGTTGGTTTCATAATACATTTCTTATTTTTTACATGCATGTTTTTATGTTTTGTTATTATTGATTTTCCTCATATATGTATTTTGGAAAATTCCATTCATTGCATTCATTTCATTGATATTATGTGTGTGTGTGCACGCGTGTGTGTGTCTACACTATCTCCCCCCTAAATGGGTGGGATGACATCATTTATTGAATTTTCCAATACAGTTTCTTTTAGGTGTGGAGGTGGAGTCATCTAGTAGGTGTACTATTCAAATGTCGTTTTTTCTGAGATACCATTGCCTTTAGGCAAGAAGCTACTAGGTGCCCATGCTCATAAAAATCCTTCACAAGAAATCTATATGTTCACATTCCAAAAATCATGATCAACTACGATTCTCATTCTATAACACAATTTTATCTAAAATACATTTTCTTAAATCTACATAAATGTAAATTTGCATGGAAATAGTGGTAGAACACAATTTGTTTTTCAATCCAATATGATAAATTTGTACAAAGTGTTATCTATGTGTCCAAATTTGTTCTTCTTCTAGTATTTTATAGAGAAATTAAACATCTTTACCCAAATCAAAACTTTAATAATACTTTTGTGAAAAAATTAAAAATAGTTATCATAACTTCATAAAGAGATCAACATTATCCATAAAACAAAGATCATTTTAAACCACATGTGCTCCATACTCCTCTCACCTAAAATCAAGAATAAGAAACCCATGAATCATCACTAAACCTATTGTACAAGTAATTTTAGTTAAATCATAGTATTTAAAATTGATCCCTTCGTGTGATGGTTTGATTGTGATTTAGTAGAGACCAAATCTCTTATGATAGAGCCATTTTAAACATAGGTTGAGATGATGTTTTCCAATGGGTGATAGTTACATCATCCATATGATGTTCAAACAGACTATAAAGTTTAAAAATCCAATCCACCAAGCTCTAGTTAGAAATGGAGTCTGTTTCCTTGAAGAACCAATCTTGTCTCTGAAACGTAAGGGATGGAATGAGAGTGGTAGTGGAAAGTAGAGACGTGAAATTCAAAAATAATTATCTTATATTAAAAGAAGTTGAACACTAGTTTAACTAAATACCATTGTAGTGAATGCCATCAACACCTATATAACTAAATATCATTGTATTAAATGTCATCAACCCTATATTATATAAGTACAAATTTATTTTTTATTTCTAATTATTAATTTTTTATTTTATTTTTGATTTGTTTCATTTATTGTTTATGGTGTTTTGAAAAGTAATCGTAATATTAAATTAATTTTATTCTAACGTGTTACTTGTTTTAATTATTTTTTTACTTATATATGGTATTTGATAAAGAAAATTTTAATATTATTTATTTATTGTAATTTGTACGCAGTTTTATGATTAATTTTCTTTTACCCAAGTTACATAGATTTACTTTAGAAAAGAAGATCAATGTATTGTAAGAATTCCAAAAAAAAAAAGCTAAATTCCAAGTTGGATTTAGGAGTTATCATTTAGTTGTGAAATACCTTGTTGTGCTTCAAATAATTGTGGAGGAGTGTCGTAATAATAAAACCAATATCCTGTGTTGATTCATTTACTTTAAAAAATATGTTGACACAGTGCCTAGAACTAACCTTTATAATAGATTAGAAGAGTTAAAAGTTCATTTTGAGTTGAGATCTATTGTAATAAGGTTGTACGAGAACGATATTGCCAAGTTTAGAAACAATGAGTTCTAGGAAGAAGAAATTAATTGTAATATAGGAGTTAAGAAATATTTTCCTTTATCCCCTACCCTTTTTGGCATATACATGGAAAATTTAGAGGCTTGTTTGGAAGAAGTAGGTTGTGTTAGCTCGATCCTAGCTAATATAGTCATCATCCTTTTTCTTTTTGTTGACGATATTGTTCTTATGGAAATAAGTCCCTATTATTTTTTTTGTAGTATGAGTATGACTATTAACAATGAAAAAATGAAGGTTATGATAATTAAATCCAAAAAAATCACTTATGCTAATTTCGTGTATGACAACAATAGCTTTGAGTAAGTGTGTAACACACCCAACGCCCTAAGTACCCTTTTAAGGGACGGGGTATTAAATTTTCTCCTTTCTTGAACCTCCTCAAATCCATTTAAAAGGGACATCATCATCTTGTTCTCGTCGAGAGCTTTCCAACGACTATAATTTTTCTCAAAACAAATCTCTATATCAAAAGTTATGGCCTTTTAAAGATTTGGGGCGTTATTTGGCCAAAGACCACTTAACTACCACATGGAACACACATGGCTCCACGTCACCTAACATGGTGCTAGCATGTCACCACATGTCATCCTCTTTGGCGCAGATGTGGTTGTTATCATGGATGTGGGTGTGGCATCTACCACACAATTCACTGGGCATCAGCCCTCAACCTTTTGTCCACCCAGAGTCGATCTCCACATCCTCATGAGGTCCTCTCTCACCAACTGATGACACTTTTCCATCGCTCACCAGGACCGTGGGACCTAAGAACCTCATATCTTGAGATATTGAGACCTCGACCTTTTTTCTATTTACCAAGCCCCAAAAATTTTGATCCAAGATGAGTTGGTATCTAGGTATGTGTGGCACTGCCATGAACTGCCACATGGCATAATATGTGGCTTAGACTCACATGTCACCTGGTTTGACATGCTATCACTATTTTTCACCTAGAATTACATGTGGCACAACCCATACTTCACATGTGAACATACTATTGTCTTCCACCTAGCATGGCACATGGCACTTGTACCACTTGACACGTGGCATCGATTTTTCCTATGAATCTCTTCCCAATTATGCCAAATCAAGGTGGCATGTGGCACCATCGATGGGTGACACATGGCCCTCCCACATCATGACATGTGGGTCATCCATCATGCAACACGTCACCACTGTACATCGGACTTCGGGAATTTCCCAGTATAGTATAAACCTTGAAAACACCCGATGCCCGAGATTACAAGATGATTATATAAACTAATCCTAGAAATTACAAGGTGATTAGCTAGGTTAATCTTGGGATTATGAATCCATGAGATCTATGACTAAAATATCACATAGGTAGATCTGACGACTACCATGGATTTTTTCACAGTCTCAATGTAGTAATGGATTCAAGGGCTGGACAGTGGAGATTATCTCTTCAGTCAATAGATCGATGATCCTAGTTGCAAAAGATATTGGTCCTCAACGAGTCTTTATATGTTGGGAAAATGTAATATGTCTCGAGGGTCCGGCACCAAAATACGTCAGGACGACGTGAGATTCCACCCACAAAAGGACATGTGGAGAGTGGGGTTCCAACCGACTCCAAATTATGTGGTATCCCACGATGATATTTAGGCTTAGTTAGAGGGGAATCTATGACCAGATTGGATCCATGATCCAGACTGACGGTCCATATTACATCATCCACTAGACCATTCTCAATACTATGTAGTGATCATGAGGGGGAAACCCTCGCTTCCCGATATCCGATTAACTTTTCTTCACCATGATCTATGGTGGAGATCAATCCATCATATGGGATCTAAGAAGGATACATGTCACCACCAGACGACTGCGAACATCAGGACCGTGACTCTTTACCGATCTCTTGTAAACTAAAACTCTACAATGTTCATTGTCCAAGGATTATGAAATGATTAAGGATCATTAATCATAGGGTTACGACTCTTGGTCTTCACCATGATATCTACAACTTAGATTTGTTGGCTCCCCAAATATGACGGCTGAGGTCTTAAGGTGATATTTCGAAGGATTAAGCCTAACCAAGGTCCACTTCCTAGTAAATCAAACATTGACAAGTTTTCATCTCCTGACCTCATGTCTGTTAGGATAACACAACACATCACTCCTGACATCACCCTCTCTCTCGTGCTTATGCTTATAATTAAAGGTATGGAATCTAGGGGATAAAACCTCGTTCCGTGGACATCGATGTATAGAGACTTCCAAAGAGATTTGGACTTAGGATTCTTATGGGATCTAATGCTCCAGTACCCTGGGACGCTGAAATCCCACCTGATATTTTATGAATATCTATGGATACAATATCTCGATTGGTATATATGATTTTCCTCGATCAATCATCATTTATGAAAGGATTTCCATCGACTGGACTAGTCTATCTATTGGACAGTCCAGATGGATACTTTCTCCCAGATCGACGACCGTTGAACCTCGTCGAGTTTACATAGGGAATTTTACTAAACCACTACAATGGTATTGTTGGACCTTCTTGGCCCTTCCCCTTGTTTCGAAAATGGATAAATCACTCTCTCTTCTTCATCCTAGATGAAGAATCACATGCCATAAGTTGTCCATATTATTAAAAGAGATTCAACAAGGGATTCAAGTTCTCTGATCTACAGATGAACTTCCCTCGGCATTGATGCATTCATGTGCCTTTCTCATGGTACCTCAACCCCTTCTACGCATTGGGTTAAGCATTTGGGAATCATATACCCCTAGTTAAATTATTTAATATGGATCCATATAGAGTTCTCATATTCCATGTACAATCACATGTGCAACTTCATGATTATTTCAAGCACACAGAATTACAGTAATTATAAGAATTCAATCTGTTAACATGAATGACCATTTTTTACTGCAATTATAGGATATAATCCATCCATGCATATAAACAGAGGTATCCATCCATACATTACAATTTAGTCACACAGAGTATAAGGAATACTTATATTCTTTATATGATTGTAGCTAGCCAACTGACTATGGATGTTCACCTTTCCACCCAACCGTAGGCTCAGATGCATTCAATCTTAGCACTTTTTTCACCCCCGTGCCAAGCCATGATACCACTAGGGAGTTCTTAATTCACTCCTACGTTTTCTTACAACAATTATTTTTTCTCATGTGATGTCTCCCAATTGGAGCTCGTCACTCCTATTCTTCTTGTACGCTTCCCTTGGGAAGATACTTGACCTATCCCCCTTCCTTCTGTCAGAAGGAAACTCCTAGGTCAATCATGGGGACTCATGGTGATATTTACTACTATCTTGTAACCGACAATTATGTTTCACCTCAAGCATCCCTCCATACTTCCATTCAATGAGGGTGGTTGGTTGTTCAACCACCAATCCTTCCTCATTAACTGATTTTACTTGAAACTAGGGCTAAGGAAAATAGCTTATTATTTCCAAAACCAATATTTCAGCAAGGAGGCTTGGGTTCCTTTAGCATTATGAACCCCTCTCTAGGTTTCTTCACTCTTTCCCCTAGTGGTATCATGGTCGGAAATTTTAATTCTTTACCCACAGTCAGTTGGTTGGCATTCTTATTCAAACACTAATATAATTACATTGTCCACATGTCATGGAATGGAAAATCACTAATTGTGATTAATTACATACTGGAGGAAACAAGCGTGTTACAAAGTGACATCATACAAATATCTCATAATTTATCTTCATCACAATCTTAACAAGAACTATAACATCGAGAAAAGGTTAAATGGAGGGTAGAAACCTTATTATGGACTTGAAAAATGTGGTAAATCGACAGACCTTTGGCTATAGGATAATAATAAAATCCTCTTTGAGAATATTGTCACTCTTATTATCTTATATGGTTGTGAATTTTGGGGTTGTAGCGTCTCTAGAGAATCTTGAAAAAAATAGAGAAAATCTACAAGTGTTTTATAATTTATAATATCAAAATTAAAGGAAATACACCTTCTCCTATCCTCATGGAAATGTGTCTTTCCCCCCATAGATAATATGGCTATAATTAGTTTCCCCCGTGCCCTTGATATATGGTATTATTTTGTTTTAGAATTTTTGTATATGAAATACCTTAGAAGAAGTGAGCCAAGAGCCACCAGCCAAAAAAGTATAGGAAAAACTTTTGTTTTTCTAGTTCTCAAAACTTTGTTTAAAAACACTAGATATACAGTTAAATATGAAAAAAATTACCTCTGTTATTGGTCTGGTTTCCCCAGTGGAAAACCAGTAGAAGAGGTGGATAGCATGTATGATTTTTTGATGGCTAATTAGAATTTTAGTACTGTGAGATTAAAAACAAAACATGGCAATAATTAGTTACCTAATATACGATAACAAGATAAACAACATGGAAGACAAGAGGCTTCCAAAGATTGTTTCAAAATCTAATCAAAACCACCTACAACTCAAGAAATATTGGCATAAAGATGCCAAGTCTTGGAAAAATCATTGGGGAAGCAAGGAAGAGGTTACTCTGCAGAATAACTATACTATTAAAAATATTATTACATCTAAATTTGTGGAAAAATTGAGGTGCAGTAAATAATTAGAGGATAAAACAAAATTAATATAATATGAAAAATTGATCAATCCTAACCTAGAAGATTAAAAGTATCTCTCTGTTTTTACTAGTGTAAAGAAGAAAATCAACATTATTAAAATAAGAAAAAATTCTCGTGAGTTCCATACAGAAAATAACATTGCACAATTCCTAAAACATTGGTGGGTCGAAATAATTTTTCATTTTTGTGACACTAAGAGGGTTGAAGATGAAAAAAAAATTCTCTTAGAATGTCCTGTAGACACTCACATTAAATCACAATTTCAAAATGTTTGTTAAAATCCCGACCTTCCTAACATTTTAACTCATCAAAACAATGGTGATTTATAAATGTTTCTCTTAAAGATTTTTGAGCACATAAATAAAATTCTAAAGAAACCAAGTAATTCCTTATATTTATTGGAGAACAAATTTGGTTTCACTGGAAGTTAACCATCGTAATCATCATCATCATGTTTTTTTTTTCTTATAACAATTTAATTTTCTATATATGATAAACTCAAACATGTATAAATAATATTATAAATTTACCACCTGTTTTTTTCTCGGGTAAGCCCATCAACAATCTACTCACTAAAATCAAACAGGTCATAAAGTGGTCTTGAAACCTAGGTGAGCAGGGTAACAATGTTTCCTCACAACCACTTGAGTTACACCAAATTGACAAATCTACCAACTCCCTTGTGGTGAATAACAATAGATTTTTTACCCAAGTATTTGATCTAAGGTTTCTAAATTATAATTATACCATATCAAAATATTGATTGTACAAAAAAGAAAGTGTTCTTCCCTCTTAATTGGATGAGATGTGTAATAAAGTAAAGAATTCTTCTTTTTAATTAAGTTTAAATTGGGTGTTTAGGAAGGCGAAATGTTATCCTCCCTGTTATCATTGAAATTTCATCTGCAACATTTCATGCAAATGGTTATAGAAATACAACACTGCCAAACACCTATTATTCTACCTACATCACCAAAAATACATTTCCAAGAGGCAAAAACTATACAACTGGACAATAATTGACATGCCCTAAATTGCTAAAGAAAGCGTGCGCACAGTGCATGGGCCAAAGAAGCTCGTAGGGTGCACAATGTGCCATATGTGCGAATGTGTATGAGAAAAGTCATGCACTCTTGTGAAAGGAACATTTATGGTTATTTTTGTCCCCTCACCCACTTATGGAATAGCTACCAACTTGATTTGACCCTCAAATCCGAGATGAATCTGAATGGGGGCTTGATCAAAGACCTAAGGGTGCCCTAAAGGGCCCCTTGTCCACACTAAGAACCAGTTGGATATCGCCTCAAAGACATGCTATAAAGGGAGGCCATGGGTGCACTAAAAATTTAAGAATCTCATAGTATTTTTATGCTACCTCAATCCTCCCTCAAGAAACCTCTTTTCTTCTTGGAGAATTCTAGCAACATTCCAATAAGCTATTCCACTGACCTATTGAGGGAATAGGCTTGGATTTATTCACCATTTGTTTTCTTGTTTATCATTGTAAGAAGATCTCTCAAATAGGGGACTCAAGAGCCCCCCCAAGGAGGAAGAGAGGATCCATAAGTCCTCCTTTCTCTACGGTGTTTTTCCAACTAATATATTTATCCATTGGTGGCATAATCTCGGTCATTTGGTTGATTGATTTTGGTTCAAAGTTTCTTATGAATTGTAGTTTTATTTCCTTTGTTGTTTTTAGTTTATTTTCTTGTTTATTTCACGTGCTTGGATTGTTTAATTCATACACTAACTTCTGTCTTGTCTAGCAGGCCCAACTAGACTTGTAAGTTCCCTTGTTTTTCTCACCCAAGTGACGAAATGGATGCAATAGATTGGTGACCATATTGGGGATAAGGTATCAATTTCCTCCCTATTTGGGATTTTTGAGCACTTATTTTTTACTCATTTTCCTTGCAAGAATCATAATCGACCTAGCCTTACCTGTCAAGAGCTACGTTTGGAGCTGAAGGAGGATAATTCCACTTAAAATCCCCCCCGAACGCGTGTTAGAACATGCACGAGTGTTTCATCCCACAAACGCGCATTCTGAGCATTATGTGCCAACATCACTTCATTTCTCTGTGCATTGTGCACCAAACTATCCTCATTTCTCTGTGCATTGTGCGCCCATTGCGCCTCTGTCTGAACTGTAACCTGCACATCTGTCCAAAATTTCAAAATTGTAAGAGTTTTTTGTGATGTTTTGAAGGCCCCTAGCCTTTAGAATCTTTCCTTTATGAAAATTGTAAATGAAATCCACTTAAATTCGTTTCCCACATGAATGGTTAGTCAAAACATAGGCACTTGGGGGGTTAAAAAGAATCACATTTCTCCTCTTTTGCTTTGGTTTCCACATGGATGGCTTATTTTGGTTGTAAAAGTTAAGATGAGATTATTGGCCATCACATATAAAAACACTTGCATCGGGACCAGAAAATCAAACTTTAATCATTAAGTATGCTCTTCTCTCGCACCATAGAGCAATCTTGAGAATCATAAAAGTGATTAAGGGCACATTTTATCTCCCTTAACAAAATATTTAGGAGAGGACAGATCCCCCCTAGGGCTCCTCTTAGTTTATTTTTTCTTAAAACATCTTAAATTGATAAGGGCCCATACATACCCACATGTTGCAAAATTAGGATAGTTTTTTAAATTACTTTATTAGTTTACATCACTATGTGTTAAGCCCTAGTATTGGCTCATCACCCCTTAATTGGGGCATATTATATTAGTAATGTTATTTTTTTTATGT
>ML797670.1:351402-373803 GCA_009831015.1 Picea engelmannii
TTATTATCTGAAATTATCTCTTTTTCAAGGCGTTGAGTACTTTTTCTGAGGTTTTTCTATGCTATATTGATATTTGGTTCTTAACACTACGAGAGTTTAAAGATTAAAGTAGCGGGCCCATACATGCCCACATGCTTTCAATCTAGGATAGTTTTTCAAATATTTCTTAGAATAAGCCACATTAGGGAGTTTAAAGGATTGGTAAGGACCCATATGTCCACATGCTAGTTCTTTAGGGCTTCTAAAATTCCGCAAGGTTTTACCAATGGCATTTAGTAAGATAGGTAATCAAGATTTGTAAGGATCATAGGAAGACCACATGTTGCACATTTACACCTAACTTATTAAAATTTGGCACATTTACCACTTGTTCACACACAAAGTCACTCCTCATGCACATAATTTCATCTTGAATTGTGGAGGTTGAAGTAGGTTTTCTCCAAAGTAATTCCGAAACGTCCCACTATTTCTTGAAGAAATTATCTACACCCACTTAATTCAAATGAGATTGGTTCACACCCCCAATCTCTCAACCAAACACATATAATTTTTTTATAAAAAGCTCACTAAGTTTTCCTCCATAGGAGGTGCCAAAAGAAATCTTTTAGTCTAGGTAGGATCTCTGGGGTAGGCATCAAAATAACCCCCCGTTATCTGGTTCTCACATCTTCAAACATTAGAAGTTGACAAATAGGGAGCTTTTAAATCCTCCAAGTCAAGTGTTCCTAACACCATAAGGTAGGGAGATACTTGTGAAGGGATAAAGGCCAAGGTCTGGTTTTTCTATGCACCCTCCCTTGAGTCACCCAACTCTCAAAAGGGATCCATCTCGTGACCCATTTCTGAGGCCGAAAATTTAAATGTTGCACTTTGAACGAGGTACCTAGTGGTTGAATTTAGGACATCTACCCAGGTGGCAATTGTGGGTTGCAATCACACCTTGATCATATTTTGTGTGGCTATTGGGAAATACTACCAGCTCTTTCGAGATATGCACCCTCTACCCCTAATTATAATTGATTGTTTCATCCTTCACTGGTTCCTCTTTCGGTGGCTTCAAACCCCACTGTTGAGTGCTATTGGAAGGTCCAGTGCTATTTGAGAGGAAGGACGTTACATATTTTTAGGATAGGATCATTTTTTGTTGTTGTTCTCCCACCTAGAAAAAATCCACCTACCCACATGTACGCTTCTTTTAAATTAATTTATGTATAATACTCATTTGATTACATGCGATTGTGAGACATATTGTGAAGGTCCAAATTATACAAGTCTCTTGTTCATTTATTTATCTCATCACCATTTGCACACATTCACTTTACTAGTCGGACATCATAAGGGACCCACAAAATCCTCGTCGTTCCAGACACTTGAAAAATATCCCTCCTATCCTAGGAGGAGCTCCTAGTCTTGCTAACTCACCGGATCAACCGTCTCACACCCCTGTGAATGCCACTATTTTGGGATCATCTTTGCTTGGTTCCACCTTACTTAGGTTCACTTCCCAAGGCCATCCATCCATTATCTCTCCTTCATAAAGAGGTGGAGGTAAAACTTCTTCTCAAGGGAGAAGTACAACCCCACCAACCCCCCCCTAAGGTTCAGGTCCACTACCTTCTCACACCATGGCTGAAACTAATTCTCCACCACCACCCCCTATTCCATATTTGGCGTTCCTCAACATTCTTGATTTGAGTAAACTCATGAATGAACCTATATTACATGACCCCACGTGGCCCAATATTCCAACCAAACTACCTTCATACATTCCCAAGTTTGAAGGAAAATCAGGGGAAGATCCCACCAACCATGTCATGACCTTCCACTTATGGTGCTCTTCAAACAACATCATGGACAACTCCGTCCGCTTAAGTTTATTTCAATGCACACTCACTGGTCCATCAGGAAAATGGTATGTGGATGAAAAATCAGGGTCCCATGTGACTTTTGAATCCTTGGCCAAAGCATTTATGGCCTTCTTTCAACTACCAGTTCATCATGACACTTGTCTAGAACTTCTCTCTAAGTGAAAAAAAACCGCAGCTATGCATATCGCCGACCACATTCATGAATGGTGTCGTAGACATAGTTTATGCAAAGAAGAAACCACCAAAGAACAACGTCTCGATTGGTTTCTCAAATCACTCGTCTATATCCTTGCCAAATATGTGGGATCCACCTTCCCTCAATCCGAAGAGGAAGCCATAAACAAGGCTCAACAATATGACCTCATTTATGCTCAGTCAGGTTACTTATACATAGTAATACCTAATGAACCGAGACTTGTACCATTCGGCCATGACAAACCTAGGATGTCTCATGTGGCAGACAGATTGATTGGTACCACAACACACCAGAATCCATACATCCAACCACCACCTATGTATAGTACACCCCAATATCCGACGATATATGGAGGGTCGTCTTATTACCCTCCTCCCCTTTACTAACATCCATACCTTGCTTCTCTCCCTCCACCCATGAGTGGACTCTTGTTGGCACCCATCATGCGCCCGACTTCTCAACCAAGGTTAGGTGCCCCTTCTACCTCATCTTATAACCTAAGCACTAGTGAAAGTTCTACGCCTTCCTATGCACCCTATGGATCGTTTCCACAAAACAATCTATATTTTCCATTTCCTGGTCCTCCACAACCAGTTTCTCCTCCATAAGGACAACCGCACACCATTGTTAACTTTGTTTAACCCTCTCCCATTCCAAAATTCCAAAATTTTGAACAACTGAATACAGAAAATCTGACCCATTAGTCGAATAATGGCAATAAGAAAGGAAAAAACTGAAACAATAATAACCCAGGACCAGGAGGAAATAACCCCCAACAAAACCAAACTACTGGGGGAAACCAGAACCAGGGTAACCAGAACCCCCAAGGGGACAACAACAATAAAGGCAAAGGGAGGAACAACAAAAGAAACCTCTGAATGAACTTCCCTTTTGCTCTTTGCAGTGAACATGGTCATTATACTCACCATTTCCCCCAAATTGTCGACTTCAAATGGATGAAAGACTCCATGAACACACCACGTCCTCCAGCGTCACCTTCCCCTTAGCAGGTCCCACAAAAGTATTTGCAACAACCACCCCCAGTCATGTTGCAAAACCCTATTCCACACTAGGGTGTGATGAATACCCAACAGGAGATACATCCTGCCCCATCACAAATGGGACATTATCAAAACCATGGAAACCCGATAGATCGAAATATCCTCCTCACTAGTGAAGAAGAAATTCTTCTACAAACACGCAGTCGTCAATACAACACACCCCCTGAATCTACTCCCACCACTTTGGAAGAAACTCCAACTATAATCGGACAATCCTTGATGATTCCATGCCCTAACACTAAACCTACCATTTGTATCCCCTGCATCTTGTTACGATGAAATGTCAACAACCCTCAAGCTAGGGTGACACATAATTATAGTCTGGTCGATGACTTGGCACAGTCCCCTGCAACCATGTCGGTATTGGAGGTCCTCCAAACCTATCCAAATCAATAGAAATCCTTGCTTTCTGCCTTGGGGGAATTCGACCCAGTTGATACTACACTCATCACATTTGATATAGATTGTGGGGAACCTCGTCTCCCTACTTCGGTATCTTTCCAGATACCAATTAAGATTAAGAACATCATGGTTCATCGATGTATCATTGACGAAGGTGCATCCACATGCATCATGTACAAAATTGCATGGCAGAATCTTGGCTTGCTTGAGCTAATACCCTCTGCCATCACTTTAAGAGCCTATGATGGTCAACCATCCTCCCCTGAAGGGATCTTTCAAAATGTCCCTATTGAACTCAGGGGAAAAAGCATCCTTATCAACATTGACGTTATCGACACCCCACTCGATTACAACATCTTGTTTGGATGTAGCTACATGTACACTATGAAGGCAATGGTCTCTTCTGTGTTTCGAATGATGATGTCCCTCCACAATGGGAAAATAATCACCATCGACCAAGTTTCACATTATGAGCCTAACCACTCCTCCAACATTGATAACATATTACCTCTTGTCTGCACTAGTTTCGACGCGTATCCATTCATGGATATGGGTCCTGGAATTTTCAAGTACCTGTCCTTGTTGGGGGCATACCATGGAGAACCACTGCTCATACACCCCTCAGCACAAGTGTGTGTAATATCTTCTAATGGAACTAAAATTGAAGATATCATTCCTCCCATTGAGGCTTATCCACCCCTTAACAACTCACCAATTGAAGAAATTCTACCTCAGGAATTACCTGAGAACCCTACATCACCACTTATCCCTGATTTCACCCTTCCCCAGGGGAAAATCCCGGTTTGGGAAACCATCCCCCAAGCCATTATTCATATCCCCTTCTTCTACCCCCCACTGGGAGTACAAGATTTTCAGGTAGCCGCAACACTTACCCTTCCCAATATGGTTCTTTCCATTCCAATATGGTATCTACACCCACCCATGATGGTTCCTCAACCATCCCTCCCTCCCCAATTCGATGGAATATTGATGCAGATTTTAGTACTAACTACGACAACACCACCCTTAACCCCACTTGCCAGCACCACCATTACGGCTGGGGGCAGACGGAAGAAGAAAGATCCCACCGCTCCACTTCCTCCCTGATTTCAACCTCCTTGTGCACTCTGTGAAAGAGAGGGACACCCCACTAATATATTCCCTTATCTTCCATAGTTACGCAAACTGATCCAACTCCCTCGAGAAACCACATCACTCATTGCTTCACCAAGCACACCTAGTAATAACTTCCCCTACTACAGGTAATAAAGGGATATGAACCAAATTTCCACATGCCATATGTTCAGAGTATGGCCACTACACTCATCATTTCCCCTCTATACCTCAGTTTTGACAGACGCTAATGGCAATATGACAAAGATTTCAGCAAGATCCCTCTCCACCCACATTGTCGAGTACCCACATCACTGACATCCATTATTTCTCAACCTCAGTCACCGAACAGATGAGGTTCCCTTGCTCTCTTTATGTCTCACTTAATCATTTCATGTACCAGTTTCCTTTGATCATTGAATACAGGAGTCGTCAAATGGCCCTTATTCAAAACCATCCAACCACCTCACCCCCTGTGATACAAGTGATTCCCCCTATTCCTTCTCTAGATACTATCCACAACACCTCCCCTGAACCTGAGTCACTTCCCACCCCTCCATGGTTCATGGATAGACTGTCTGAGGATTTTCCCCCAAATCCTCCCAATTCTCGATTCATTTCCCCGAAGAAATCTTACCCCTGACCACAGTTTACAACCCACAATGTCTGGACATTTGGTTTATGTCAAGCGTGCCATTGCACCATAGTTTTGATACCCTCTCTATGTCTTCACCACTTGAATACAATCATATGGTGACAATCACCAATGTTACTTCCCTGTATCCCCTATATTCTCACATTTTCCACTGTGACGAAGACATCCTGGAGGAGCTAACTACCCTCAATTGTCCATGGAACGTTCTCCATCACAAAGCACTTTTTCTCTCACAGGAATCCTTCGACCCTCCTAGCCAAGCCTCCATATGTGAAATCAAAACCAAAGATTTTATTCCATTAGGGAATATAGATTGGTTCAATAACCCTATCCTTTCCCCCAATGCTATTGAAGAAGGAAACATGGAAAACATTTCCCCCACTGTCAAAATTGACATTTCCATCAAACCAAGGATCATAGAGGAAATCACCATTGGTGCCGCATGATCCCCTGAGGAAATCGCAGCTTACAAATCTCCCTTTCAGGAATACTGAGGTATTTTTTCCTGGTCATATACATAGATGCTCGACCTTGATCCTTCTATAGTCGAACATCGCATCGACACATGGATAGATGTCACTCCATTCTGTCAAAATAAATGCCCGCTTCACCCATCCAAATCCGTGGCTATCAAAGATGAAATTGACAAGTTACGTGTTGTCGGGTTCATCTACACCATTGCGTATACCTCATGGGTCTCCAATCCCATCCCTGCTAACAAAAAACAAGGCATTATTTGCGTCTGCACCGAATTTCATGATCTCAACCATGCTTGTCCCAAAGACAACTTCCCAATTCCTTTCATCGACAAAATTATCAATGACTGTGCCAGCCACAAGGCCTTGTCCTTCATGGATGGGTTCTCTGGCTACAATCAAATCCAAATCCATCCAATAGATCTATAAAAAACCGCATTTACCACCTTGTGGGGTAATTTTTCTTATTGTGTCATACCTTTTGTACTAAAAAATGTTGGTTCTACGTTCCAATAGGCCATGACTTATGTTTTCCATGATCTTTCTCGCATAATCCTCGTTTAGTTGGACGAACTCACTACTCGATCCAAGAAACAAACTCAACATTTAGATGACTTACGAGTTGTCTTTCAACGATGTCACCAGTACAATATCTGCTTGAACCCCCTCAAGTGTGTATTTTGTGTCACCACTAGACACCTCCTTGGGTTCATAGTCTCCCAACACGGCATCATAGTAAACCCCCTCAAGGTCCAAGCTATCACAAAAATTCCACCACCTAGGAATTTGCACCAACTGCAGAGCCTACAAGGTAAAGCCAACTTTTTAGGATGCTTTATCCTAGATTATGCCTCATGCGTCCATGGTTTCCTTCTCTTACTTCTTCATGATATCCCATTCCAATGGGATGAAAATTCCCAAGACACTCTTGATGATTTAAAAGTAGCGCTATCCAATACCCCTTTTATTAGTCCTCCCGACTATAATCTCATTTACATCCTCTACTTGTTGGCCTCAACCGTCTCAGTAGCAAGAGTTCTCATCGAATTAGGGGATGATGGCCGCGAGCATGTTATTTACTACATTAGTAAAAATCTTTCAAGGCCACCCCTCAAATACAATCATGAGGAGAAACTCTCCCTCATAGTTGTCCTCACAGTTCATAAACGTCATTATATATTTCTTCGCACTACCAAAGTCATGGTAGATTCCAACCCCATGCAGTACTTTCTTATTCGACGGAAATTTAATGAAAAATTATCCCAATGGATCATCATCCTTCAGGAATACAACCTATATTTTTCAAATCCAAAAAGCAAGAAAGCACTTGTTCTCACTGAACTCATCACTGTGTTTCCTTCAGATGCTAAAATTTCACTCATCAACACGGATTTTCCCGATGAACACCTCTTCTACATCCCCTCGGATAACCCCTGGTATGGTAACCTTCTCGTCTACCTTCAGACATAGAAGTTTGGTTCTCATTTGTTTTGAGATTATCGTCGATGCATTGTCCATCAGGCCCCTCGGTACCTCCTCATCGGTGACATTTTATACCGACACGGGGTTGACACCATCCTCCAACGATGTTTGACCATCAAAGAAGCAGATAGCATCCTGAACAATTTCCATAGTGGCACTTACAGTGGCCACCTCTCAGAGATGAACACCACCCAAAAAATCATTCGATCAGGATACTTCTATCCCACATTGTTTCATGATTGCATCCATGATGTCAAGCGATGCGACAAATGCCAACTTTATGAAAACAAAGCATGAGTGCCACATGCTCTTCTACATCCAGTCATCACTGTTGAGCCCTTCTACAAATGGGGCATAGACTTCATGACTTGAAATCCTCCATCTAGAAATGGACACATGTATATCGTCGTGGAAGTAGATTTCTTTACCAAATGGGCTGAAGCCATGCCTACCTTTAACAATACCACTGACACAACAACGTGTTTTTTCTTCAATCATGTCATTACCCATTTCTGAGTTCCACTACAGTTAGTCTCTGATCACGGTAAAAAATTTGAGAATGAGATCTTCATCAAAATATCCTCAAGATTAGGCTTCTCCCATGAGTTTTCCTCCCCATACTACCCTCATTCCAAAAAACAAGTTGAGGTTTTTAACAAAGTCCTCAAAACCATGTTGCAATGCATTGTCAACAAACATAAGACCAAATGGCATCATATGTTTTTTTCATCATTATGGGCTTATCTCACGGCAGTCAAACATACCACCAGTTTTATATCGTTTCATCTTGTCCATGGGATTGAAGCCACCCTCCCCATCGAGTGTAAAATTACCACGTTGTGCACTGCCATCAAGATATTACCTAACACTTCTCCAATGGAGAAACAATTGTTGAATTTGGAGTCATTGGATGAAGATCGTCGGTCTTCCTTACAAAAAAATGAGGAAACTAAGAAACAGTCGAAGGCCACCTTTCACCGCCATGTCAACCTTCGCTCATTTAACTAAGGAGATCTCTTCCTAGCCTACGATATCGCTCATGATACTCTCGGTCATGGGAAATTCAAGTCATTATGGCATGGACCCTACATCGTCCAACACTTACTCACTAAAGGCACATACATCCTGGCCTCTCCAAAAGGTTATCCTCTCAAATATCCCGTCAATGGGTTGTACTTAAAGAAGTTTTACGCCTAAGAGTAGTCACTCTACACTAGGATTTTTCTTCGTACGCATTTATAGAGTTTTTAGTCTTCTTTTTTTTGCTCCACTCCTCATGTCTAATATACCATTCATGTTATTGACAAATGTCTCCTCCATCAACCTATCACATCAGTTATGCTGACGAAGCTAGCCATTGGATACAAAGTTTCGCTTCGGCTGCTTGGGCCCTCTACACCCCTTAACATGAACTGTTCCACGCCAACGACATATGTTTGGGCTCAACAACCAACAACCAAGAAGAATACACAGTCGTCATTATCCTCCTCACCAAGGCTAGTCACCACCAAATTCTTCACCTTAGAATCTTATTAGATTCCTAGCTTATCTTCTTGCAACTCAACAACGTATATTGTGTATGTGATCTTTGCCTCTTTTGCAAATACCTGCAAGTTAGACTCTTATCTCGAAAATTTGATTCAATTACATTTACACATATTCCATGACAATTTAATCAAATAGTAGATAACATGGATAGCCTAGTGTTATATTTGCATTTATCACATCAAGACATCATCACACATACATAAATCATCCAATGTCTATCACAACATATATATTAGACATCATAAAAACATCACAAAATATCAACACATATAAACATCACAGAGATCCCAAAAATGTATATCCATATATATATATATATATATATATATATCGATCAAGGTGTCATAAATGTTTACAACAAGTACAACATGTACATCACTCGTAGGCAAGTGAGCCTCCCCCACCCCTATGGGTACAAAATGGGTGCCCCCTACCTTATACAAAATGGGTGTCAAACTACCATGTACAAAATGGGCTCCCAGGCCTATATAAATACAAAAATATACAATCGACACTCATGGTGCCCCCAGATCTCCACCACCAGGCCCTCTGTCAACAAGAGGTACCCCACCAGCTGGGGATCCTCCAGGTCCAAGCAGGAGTCGACCAGTCATCGTTGCCCTCGCTACAGCTTCTGGATGGATCACAATCTTCCACTCTACCAGAATATCCACACACTTCTCCAGGAGTCTCTCATCCTGAATGTGGGACCACATGCCCTCTGGCACACCCTACAATACCACCTCTGATCGACGTCGAAAATCATCCATCCCCCCACCAGACTCTTCCTACAGAGAATGTGATGGCCTCGCACCTGGATTGTCGAACCTACACCTTTGGTCGACCCTTGCCTCATATGATGTCCTCGCACCAGCCTCATCCCTCCGACATCGCTCTCCCACCCGCGGTGGTCTCACAGGCCCCTCACATGTCAGCTCCCCAACCATCTCCACCTCTCAGCCTCGCGACCCCACATCTGCAAACACAAAAATAGATATAGAACCAACATCCACACATATATAAACATATGCTACACTATCAAAATCACAAAAAATAAGTACACAAACATAGATCTCTAGTCCCACACCTCTCCTGGAGGTAAAACCATGTCTGGTCTGTGCCAAAAATCCATCCCACCATATGGTAATCGCAAGATAATATGTGGCATGTGGTGCCACACACGCTCCAACATGGCCATAAAATAGTGTCCACCCTCTCCCCCTCTGTTTCATACCAGAAGCTAAGACCACCACATCAATCATGGCTCATGCAGCTCTGAAGGAAGAAACAAAACCCTCGGGTGCAACATCGACACCCTCTCCAAGAACCATGCCACCAAGATAGATCCAAAATAAAACTCACTAGAGTCGATGGTACACCACCAGTGTAGCTTCCCTATCATCTTGGCATACAACATCAAGCCCCAAGAAAACAAGTCCCCGTCAAGGGCCCTCTCCATAATCCTTAGCTGACTTCCAGATATCCGTTGAGTCATTAAGGATCCATAGATCCTCACCACCATAGCCGTGATGCACTGGTGCAAGAGCTCATCCATCGCCTCAATCTAAACAACCGAACCTGACATTGGATTTGGCCCTATACAATAACATCAGGCCACGTCTATCAGTTGCACATCCCTCGATAGTTGGGGGTCAGCAGGAAGGGCCATTCCTTGAAATGGGAGCCCCCTCAAGAAGTACACATCCTCAACAACCAAGAATGTCAATTGTTGTCCCCTCACCACGAAGAACTACAGATCAATGCTCCACATCGATATCAAGAACTGGAGAAAGTACTCCCGCACCTGTATTAATGGGTAGTCGAATAACTTGAGCACCCCACAAGTTGTCAAGAGTCTTCGCACGCTTGTCTCCTCTCTCACCGCCTCCCTGAGGTGCTCCCAATCATGCTCCCTCCAATGGAATAGCATGATAATATGGTCACCTGCATTCAGACAAAAAACACTTGACTAACAATCATCATTCATCACAAATACCAACAAAGTCAAATTTTCAAAAAACCCTTCGGCTTCACCTCAAGTGTGCGACTGTCATCCCCATAGGTGTGCACATGTGCACACCTATTCTTCACATAGTTKCACATCAATGTGTAGTTGTAGGAGAAACAGATGCGCATCAATGCATAGCTTTCACACCCACATGTGCTCACTCATGCGCACCTGTTCTCTACACAACTACACACTAATGTGCAAYTGTCTAAGAAACAACAATGCACAATGCGCAATTGTAATTCAAAYGGGTGTGCATCACATGCATACCTGTTTTACCCACCCACGCGCATCRGTTGGCTCGAACTCCCRTAATATCAGAAACTCCACCAAATGCTCTCGTCAATTCACTATAGCAGCAGGTATAAATGAGGTGGCAATGTGGGCCGCATAGCCATATATAGTCCCTTTTTTCCAAACTTCCCAACTTAGTTATAGGAGCTCATAGTCTTTTTTTTTTGATCCGTCTTCAGCCATGGGATCAGGGTCCCACCACCTACATAGCCACATTTCCCTGGTCACCATCTGCACTAGGCCCCAGGGGAGCATTTTTCTCACATCACATCCAGGTACACATGCTCATGTTACAAATGATCAAATAACTGTTATATGTTCTGTATCTTCATATATTTTTCATGTCGGGTATTTGGTTTTAATGTGTGAAGGTACTTGGTCATCACAAACCCACACATCCCCTTCAAGTAGATGATCGACACTAGAATGTAATCATTCCCTTTGAATATAAATTGCATCTCCCAGTCACACCCTCCGACATTTACCTTTAGGGTCCCTACATCTAGCTCTGCAGTACTGTCACCTCCACTACATTTTGGTACTGTCACCCAGTAGCACTCTCCCCCACATGAGTTGTCCCATTCATAGTCCCCCTTGGCACTTTGACACTCATGTTTCTTTCACCCCCTAGGGATGGGAGTCCCAATAGTCTTATGCATTTTTTAGAATTAGACACATGCTCCTTCTCCTCATTTTTCTATATTTCCCAATAGACTCCCAGGTTATCTCATCACGATTCTATTTTGGTTACACCTCTGTAGTATCATTAACCCTCCATTTCATCCACAATCATTTTTCCCATCTGCAAATTTCCTTCCATTCATTTCCATCATACAGAAACCCACCAATGGGCCCCCCACCCCCCACCAGTTCTCCATGCAACTTGTGCCCTCACAGGCCAAGCCATCTTGCACCAGGGCACCTGTTTCTGTATCTGTACACTCATCCAAAATTATTCTTAATTTATTTGGTAATTGTAAAAAGCCTTTGTTTCTATCATTTACTTATCTTTTTGTTTTCACCCTTGACGACCTTATTTTTCTAACAAAGCAACCCATGTCACCCTTGGTTGGGTAATTCACTATCCTCTACTCATGTTGACATCATCCATAAACCCTAAGTATCCCACAGTCCATGTGCCCCTGAATTTTGAGTTTGTCCAATTTGTCATGCCTCTCGCACAATTTAACCCCATTTCTAGTCATCCTCCTGATGGTAGATACAGTTCCACGGTTGTTGGCAATCATCCTTCCACCATACCCCCGACCAAGGGCAGTCTTGAGTCTCACTGCATCATGGCTTTTTTCATGTTCCCTATCAGTTCCTAATATTATCTCATGGATTTCATGAATCCCTTTGCTTCTTGGAGTCGCGTCTCCCTTTCTGTCGACATCAACACAGTTTCCAGAAGGGTGACAATATCTTGACTCTCATTACCTTTACAATGAGGAGTCTCGAATGGCACATAGAGAACCATCATTGATCTTTGATATCATTTACCCCCATAACACTCAACTTCAATATAGCCTCATGTTACGTTGGGTCTTACTATGTGACTATTGCAGTTGTTTTATACCAGTCGAAGACCTCTAAATTTGTTAGGCCATCAATTCCTACAATCCCTCGACACTTCTTATAGGTGTCCTTGGCTCTTTTCAGAGTATATTCACCATCATAATTGTCATATGTCATTATCAAACTACCCCGGAGGGTGCTGCAATTATCTACATCAGCATACAACCTCAGTTAATATCTTACATTTTGAGTTACATGACACGAGCATGGGGCATGTCCGCCTCATTTGTATACATATTTTATTTTCTCTCCCTAAAGAAAGGGTTGGGTCCCAAAGTTTTCCCTCTCCCTCCAACAAGATTTCTCTTGTAGTTCTTATCAACACTCTTCATTACAATGGTACTCTCAGTAGAAGAAACATTGATGTATTTAAGCTATAAGTATGCTCCTAACCTCACACATCAGGGGGCATCTGTTATCACTGAAATTTCATCCACAACATTTCATGCAAATGGTTACAGAAACACAACACTTCCAAACACCTATTAGTCCACCTGCAACACCAAAAATACATTTCCAAGAGGCAAAAACTATACAACTGGACAAAAATTGACATGCATTGAATCGCTAAAGGAAGTGCGCGCATAGTGCGTGGGCCAAAGAAGCCCGTAGAGAGCACAATGCGCCATATGCACAACTGTGTACGAGAAAATCTGCACACTCCTGTGATTGTCCCATTTATGGTTCTTGTTAGCCCCTCTCCCACTTATGGACCATCTCCCAACTTGATTTGACCCTCAAATCTAAGCTCAATCCAAAGGGGGGGGCTGGTCAAAGACCTAAGGGTGCCCTAAAGGGCCCCTTGTCCACAATAAGAACTAGTTGGATATTTCCTCAAAGACATTCTATAAATGGAGGCCATGGGTGCACTAAGAATTTAATAATCTCATAGTATTGTTATGCTACCTCAATCCTCCCTCAAGAAACCCCTTTTCTTCTTAGAGCATTCTAGAAACATTCCAATAAGTTATTCCACTCACCTCTTGAGGGAATAGGGTTGGATTTCCTCACCATTTGTTTTCTTGTTTATCATTGTAACAATATCTCTCAAATAGGGGACTCAAGAGACCTCCCAAGGAGGAATAGAGGATCCATAAGTCCTCCTTTATTTATGGTTTTTTGACAACTAATATAGTTATCCATTGGTAGCATAATTTCGGTCATTTGGTTGATTGATTTTGGTTCAAGTTTTCTTATGCATTGTAGTTTTATTTCCTTAGTTGTTTTTAGTTTATTTTCTTGTTTATTTCATGTGTTTGGATTGTTTAATTTATACACTAACCTCTATCTTGTCTAGCAGGCCCAACTAGACTTGTAAGTGCCCTTGTTTTTCTCACCGAAGTGACGAAACAGATGCAACACTCCCCACCTGGTTTAAGTCTTACTTGTGACATGTTTTGTTGTTTGTAAGAGAATTACTACCTCGTTCAAGTCTTACTTGTGACATATTTTTCTCTTTGTAAGACAATTATTTAAGGTACTCAATGTATTATAATAAGAAGAAACAAAAATATTGCAACAAATTTCATCGGAACAACAAAATATAGAGAATAACAACACCAATAATGATACATTTATTGATATAAAGCCAAGTTCACTTTTCTCTTGGAGAGGGAAACCTCCAGTAGAGTAGATATCTATTACAATAATTATCAAGAAAATATTTTCTCATGCCTTCTACTCCTATTTATACTAATTCTATCTTTTAAAGAACATTCTAGAGGAATATCATTATAGAAGTGGAAGATTCTATTAAGTCTTCTTACATTAGACTTGTTCATATTATTAAATAGGTATTATTAACTAATGTGGTCCTTTATTACATGGAAAATATATTTATGTACCTATGTGAGGGTTTAGGGAGGTTAGGTCACTAACATGCCCTCCCCCTTGAAAAACATTCTTTTCCTCAAGGATTGATATGAGGAAATTGTTGTAGAATGGTAGCTGGTTCCCAGGTGGCATCTTTTGTAGGTGTATCCTTCCATTTAACTAACACTTCCTTGATGGTGCATTGACATAGACGACACTCAGGATATTCCAAGATTTATTGTGGTTGCAACCAAATGGAACCTTCTTCATCCAAATCAAAGAGACTGGTTTGAGTCTGGCACTTATTTCCAATCACTTTCTTTAAGAATGAAACATGAAAAATAGGATGGAGCTTATAGTGACCGGGAAGAGATAATTGGCAGGCCATGAACCCCACTCGCTTGACAATTGCATAAGGACCATAAATTTTAGGGGAAAGTTCCTGACAATATTTATCTTTAAGTGATTTTTTCTTATAATCTTGCAGATGAAGAAACACATGGTCCCCTTAAGTGAATTAATGTTCAGAATGACCCTGATCTACTTTTTTATTCATGCAATTATGATCCATGACCAAATTGTTTTTTAGGGTACAGAGAATGGTTGCTCAGAATATAATATTGTTGTCAACCTATTGAACCTTAGAAACACCTAGTATGTATGAGAGAATCAACAATGACTTTTTCCAATGGACTAATTCAAAGGGATTCATGTGAGTGGTAGTATGGTAAGATGTGTTGTACCACCATTCATCTAGGGGTAACCACTGAGCCCATTGATTTTGTCTATTATATGAAAAACACCAAAAATACATTTCCAAAGACTTGTTGATAGCTTTAGTTTGTCCATCATTATGGGGATGATAGGCAGTGATGAGATGCAATTGAGTTCCCTAAAGCCTGAACATTTTTTGCCAAAAATTGTTGATAAAATTTGGCTCATGCTTAGAGACAATAGAGTGAGGCATTCCATGGAGTCTGAATATATTATCCATAAAAAATTGATTCAATCTGGATGTGGTGAATAAGTGTTGAAGAGAACATAAATGAACATATTTGGGAAGACAATCTACTAACACCATGAAGAATGACTTATTTCCTAATTTAGGTAAGCCAACAATGAAATCCATAGAAATATCCCACCAAATAGCAGGTAAAATCTAGATCGGGTGGAGTGTGCCTAGATATTTGAATATTTCTCCCTTATTACGTTGATAGGAAACATTATTCCACAAAGGTGCACATCTCTTGTTTCATGCCATCCTAGAGAAAAGAATGTTTGAACTATTCATAAGTTGTGGTAAACCTTGAATGCCTAGCTATAGGTGAAGCATGAAACTTATAGAGAAATGTGGATTTAAGGTTCGATTGTTTTCTTAAATACATGATACCTTTATAGAGAAGTTGTTCATTGTTCCAAGAGTACCTTGTATAAGCTTGATGATCTTGTTGTAATTTTTGGATCATGCTAGAAAGTTTAGGGACTGGAAACCATTATTGGTGAATATTATGAATTCAATATACTATATGAATGATATAGAAAAGAGGGATCCTTCTTCTTCATATTTCCTTGAAAGATCATCAGAAACCACATTTTATTTTCCAGTCTTGTATATTATCTCATAATAAAATACAAACAACTTGGTCACCCATTTTTGTTTCTTTGGGGATGAAATCATTTTTTCCAAAAAATACTTGAGTCTGATGATCAATTTTTATTTGGAAGAATTTCCCCAATAGAGAAGGACACTAGAAATCCACTTCATGTAGAACAACCAACATTTCCTTTTCATAGGTTGATTGGCCCAAATGTCATTCTGACAATTTTTTTATAGTGAAAGTCAAAGGTAGGCCATCTTTCATGAGGACTACCCCAATTCACTTCCCTAATACATCGCATTCCTGGAAAAAAGTCTTGGTGAAGTATGGGAATGTCAGGATAGGATTTGTGCATGCAGAATCTTTCAAGGATCAAAAGGATTGATTGGCTATTGGAGTCCAACTGAAAGCATTCTTTTTAAGGAGAGAAATGAGAGGAGATGAAATGTTTCCATAATTATGAACAAAATTGTGATAATGGCCTATCAAATACAATAATCCAAGTAATATTTTAAGAGTTTTAGGGAAAGGTCAATCCTTCATATCTTCAATTTTTTTAGGATTTACTTGTATACCAACCTTGTCGACAATATGACCCTAGTACTCAAATTCAGAGGCTCCAAAAGCACATTTAGACTTTTTGAAACAAATTTGGTGTTGAGATAGTATATGGAGAACTTTTTCCACATGAGCGATATTGGATTTCCAAGTTTTAATTTAGATGAGAATATCATCAAAGAAAAAGACAAATTTACGGAGGAAGGGGAAAAAGACATGATTCATGAGACTTTGGAAAGTGGAGGGATCATTACACAAGAAAAATGGCATGACTAAGAACTCATAGTGACCCTTATGAGTTCAAAATATATTATTGGTAATGTCTTCTTCCTTCATACGTATATGATGATATCCAGAACGAAGATCAAGTTTAGCAAAGTAGTGAGCACCACTGAATTCATTCAAAAGGTCATCAATGACAGGGATGGGAAATTTTTCCTTAATTATGATTTTGGTGAGGGAAATAAAATAAAGACACATGTGCCAAGTGCCTTCTTTCTTGAGTACCATGAATACTAGATAAGAATAGGGATCGGTAATCAGACGAATAACACCCGCTTCTATCAATTCTTGAACATTTTTCTCAATTTCATTTTTTGGGGAAAATGGATGAAGGTAAGGGAAAACATTAGGAGGAATACTACTAGGGACTATAGTAATGGAATTATCATGGTCACCACAGGAAGGGGGAAGGCCATGGGGGGTGTTAAAAATAGCTTGGTGTCAGGAGATTATAGATTGGAGGTCATGATGCACACATGGTTTTTGAATGGATTGAATAAAATGGAGTTGGGAAATAATACCAAAATGACATTTTTTTAGTATCTTTTCCATTCAGTGGGAGCTGATGATCTCAGGTTAGCCTCCTATGATGCCTTGAAACTTATATTGTTGTCTCTCCTATTGGAATTGCAAGATGAGGTCCTTAAAATCCATGGTAATTGGGCCAAGAGTGCATAACCATTCAACACCAAGAACTATGTCACAACCACACATGTCTATAGAAAACATATGAGATTTCAGATGGTACTGACCCATTTGTAGGAAAATATTTTAACAACGCCATGAACATTTCATGTAACTACCATTAGAAATAATGACCTGAAAATTGTTGATTGGATATATATATAAATTGACTTCTTGGGAAATGTGTCCATGAATAAAATTATGGGTGTTTCCATTTTCAACTTGGATGATGACTTTTAAGTGTTTAATGTAGCAAATTAACTTGAGGGTTTGTGGAGTAGATAAGTCGGCGAGGGAATTTAGTGACATTAGTGGTTCAATTTTGGAAGGGTCAGAGGGAGGAAGTGTATCATCTACTTGGGGCATATATTCAACAGGGGAAACATCAATTTCCTCTTCAAAAGAATCCTCATAAATATCCATAAAAATATTTGTTTCTTTTCAGTTGTTCCCCAGAAAATATTTATCATCACAATTATAGCAAAGGCCCTTAAGTTGGAATTCATCCATTTCTATCCTAGTTAATTTTTGGATCTTGAAGGAGGCGTGATATTGGTGGGTATAGGGCAATAAATAAAGGAGGGTTTTCTATTTTAGGTGGAGACAATTTGTTGTGCTTCTTTGGTGCATTTAGTAGCTTCCAACCAAGTTTGGGGGTGATCCATGAGGAACTAAGATTGTATTTCATCCTTTAGGCCACTGATAAATAATTCTTTGAAGAAGGCACCAGACATTCCCTCCATTCTAAAATCCAAGTGCTCAAGGGAAGTTATAAATTATTCCATTGTAATGGTCCAAATGATTAAAATATCATAACATAACATAAGTACACACTATGCATAGAATGTGAGCATGGAGCACAACTACAATATAGATAAGTTATACATAACTCCTTAAATAATAGGAGAAACTCCTCCAAATACAAAATCACATTGATACATCACAATTCACTTCTCTCAATAATTAATACATGATCTCTACATATACCTATTCACACCTACACATGAGGCCTCTTTGCTATTAGGATGACCCTATTACATATATATTTACACATTAAATGTACATTTATCCCCATATATACCCCCCCTTGGGGTCATGTCATATACATTTAACCTTATATATGCCCCCATTGAGTCATAACATAGTACCCTCCAAAAATATTTGTAATTAAAGGCTTCACATGCAATGAAACCAAGTAATATAATTTTCTTATGTTCATATTTTCTTCTTTCATTTGACGATGATCAATCCATCCAAAATCAATTATTTTCAGTTGTAATCCTTGGTGGCTTGTTGTTTCATAATTTTTTTTCCATTGATTCCATGTATTGTTGTTGAATACTCTCCAATTTGGAGTGGTCTTTGGTCTCTAATAATAGCTTGTTGAAGAGTTGTTTTGTGATGCCTTGTTCCATGAATATTGACAACTATTCCATCTTCTTCCTTGATAATGTTGATATCGACCTTCTTGTCTTCCATAAAATATTTCTTGGTAATAAGGGCATTGATATGGTTTCACATTTGATAGTTTTCCTTCGCTCTACACATGCATTTCATCTATATTATTTTTTGAGACAATTGCATTGTCTATCCTCTTTGATTGGTCTTTGATGACTCTAGCCTTGGAGATAATACCATCATATTTGGCATGTACATCCTTGTTGATGTTCAGATTGGTCAAGATCCAAAAAAAACTTCATGAGGATATAATATACCCCTGTGTTTTTATAGAAGTGGTTCTCCTTTGTAATTTTCCAAAATATGTAGCTTGATGTTCTTGGGTTGGACTGTGAAATAGGAGAATTCAAGATAAAAAACCCAAATATTTATTTCTTTGATTTGTATATGGAATGGTTCTTGATAACCAGATTTATTCTTAAATGGACAAATCATATTCTTAACAATGAAAATATGAAGAAAGGCTTCAACATCAAAATAGATGTATACTCAGCTTCATTATTACAACCCTATGAAACCCATGAAACACTCATTTTCAATTGTTGCGATACTCTTTTTTATTTTCTACAACTTGTCAGGGAACTATTCTGCACTACAACTCTCATTGTTGCAACACTATATATGCTACAACTCACCTAAAGTACACTTGTTGTGACTCTTTGTTACACGTCAAATTCCCACACATGCATAATGTGTTGCATGTGGCACAAACGTCACATTCTAAGTGTCACATGTGGCAAAAACGTCACATCCTAAGTTTCACAAGTGTCACATGTGATGACAATGTCACATCCTAAGTTTCACAAGTGTCATAAGTTTCATAACATGATTCATACACTTTTTGTAAGTGTTGCAACTCAATCTAAACTATGAAAACACTTTTCAAAACCCCTAAATCATGTTGGAAGGAAATGTCCCATCATTTGGTAGTAAAAACATACTTTTTCTCCTGGGATTTTGACCATTATTGGGAATTTAAGAATATGGGCACTCCCCTACCTATGCTTAGGGAGAATTGATTATCCCTACACCATGTTAAGGGGGTGCCATTGTGTTGGTTGGAGGAAATATTGGTGAATCCCTCCTTCTTCTAAGGGGCAACTCTGAAAGGATAGGGTTTTTTTAGCTTGAATCCTACTCCATGGCTCTATCTAAGGAAAGAATCATAACCTATGGATCCATATCCTCAACCTATTCCAAAAATACTCAAGGTGGTTGAGCCTATGAAATCCTATAAATTGGAGGCATTTCCATGGTCAAAAGGGGGGAAGAAATCAATAAAGAATCATTATTTTGATCTAGATTCATTCATGCAAGGGTTGGACGTGGAGAACTTGGAGAGGTTGTTGCAACATCAATAATGGTCTATAAGTATTATCTTATTGGTTATCATTCAATATATACTTGGCCTATTTCATTCAAGTCTATGTCTTATTACATGTGCTTGTCTACTATTGTTCTAATATTCATAGATAAACTTATATTATCTAATCAAGTAGAGTAGGATATATTTGTTTCTCTTTTTTGTCTAATGAAAATCTCATTTTGCACCAGGGACTTTGAGGATCAAGCTCTAGGATTCGAAACGACAAGGAAAAATGTAAAAATTGTACATCATATCCTTTCTCTCCTTCTTGATTTGATTTTTCTAGATCAATTTAAAGGGATGTTAGTGTCCACTTGTACCCTTTTTGTCTTGGTATAGGGGTCTAGCAATCCAAGGGAAGTTTCACCTATTTGCAGGGAGAATATTTTGTAAAGAAAAATGGCGACTCCACTGGGGAACAAATTTTACTAGTCTTCCCTTGGTTCATATGGAATCCTTTTCCTATAATTAAATCTTGTTTGATGTTAAAATTTGAAATAATCCCTCTTCTGTCTTTTTTATTGGAAGCCTCTTAAAAGTATTGCTTGCATTTTCCTAAGTTTTTAGCCTTTTCATCACTTTTTTTCAACTTTTCTAGAACTAGCCCTCCTCTGTAGTGAGCACCAGGGCACCACTGTTAGAATGGAGCTCCCCCAGATCCCTATAAGGATTTCCACAATGATATGTATCTTTGAATACCAGAGTTCCACCCTCTCTGTTTTGTGAGAATCTTAAGGTTTTTTTCAAGTTATGCTCAGTCTGTTGATCATAGGTTTTAACCCAGGAGTCCTCAAATTGTTTTTGGTTTTATTTGGTTCAAGGAACTGTGTTATTCATATTTATTGAGATTGAAAACTCCATATAGATTGTGATATTGATTTATTTTACCTTTCATTGGTTTAGTCCTTGTTTCGCAAGATCATCAATTATCCAATTGATTGGAAGAGTCTGCAAGGGTTTGTTCTTCTTTGATTTTCTTATTAGTATTACTTTAGTTGAAGGAATTGAAACTCGATTGCTTATCACAATATCTAGCTTTGATATCGTTTCTTGCTGCTCAATTTTCAAAGATTGTTAAGTGTGGTTTTCTTGATCTCTGTTTGAATAAGTTTGATTTTTTTTGTTTTATTTTGTGAAGTATCTTTGTTTGGATAATATTTTGCTTCTTATTCTATATATTTATAGTGGTGAACTATTTAATTGTTATTGAAAGAAAGAATCATTAGAAACATATCATTTGTTGCATCTAAAAATCAAACAAAGGGAATTTGAAGAACTTTGTATGCATTGGTTTTGGAAACTTGAAAGATTTTCATTCGGTAGTTTCGAAAATGTGTGGATTTTTATTGGGAAAAAAATTGCATTAAGTTTTGCATTATTTTGAGTGTTTTTCAGTGATAAAAAAAAAGAAACTCCTCTCTTTCCCATAAATAGAAGTTCAATGAAAAATAACAATTGCATCTCGTTCTTTTTTCTTTCTTTTTGGAGCCAAGTCTCAAAAACATGACTAGTTTTGCTACCATTCACCCTTGAGTAACGAACGACCATAAATTCAAATGCTATATAAAATTAATATAGAAAATTTTATTTTGAAGGCTTGTGCACCAACATTAGAATAGGGATAGATCTTTGGAATAGGTTGTGAGGTTTGTTGGTTGTGGAGCCTGGTTATCTTCTTGATTTAGAGGTCTTTTACTTTCATTCGTGTTTATACCCCATGAAGTATTTACACACCAGAAGTATGTACACTCTTCCACACGGGGGAGTGCAGAGGGGGGGTACCCCCTCTGCGGGGTCCGGGGGGGAAATCCCCCCGGCTAGGGGGTCTGGGGGCAAGAAGCCCCCCAGAGAAAAAATTGCCTTCTAAAAGTATATTGTAATTTCATTGTAAATCTGGACCGTTCATTATAAGGTCGCAGATCTAACGATATAGATTATGTTAGGGTTTTTTTCCCTAGAAGGCAA
>ML797670.1:377489-388840 GCA_009831015.1 Picea engelmannii
TTGTAAGAGAGAGTAATAATGGGATTGTCAAGAGGGCCCCATTAGCGGGAGAAGGGAACCTGTAGAACGCAACCTTCCATAAGGTATGTATAAAAAATAAACTGTGTATAAATGAGGCAGGCATGCCCCATGCTCATGTCATGTAACTCGAAAAAGAGGAATGAAATGTTGATGTAGACAACTGCAGTGCCCTCGAGGGTGGTCGTGATAAAGGCAGAAGACAATTATGCGGTTGAACATACTCTGAATAATAGGCAATGACGGATGTAAGAAGTATCACGGATTTTGTACGCATTGATAGCCCAACCAAGTTCAGAGGTCTTCGGCAAGTATAAGAAATAACTGCAATAGTCACAAAATAAGACCCACCATAACATGAGAAAGTGTTGACGTCAAATGTTATGGGGGCCAATGACAGCAAGGAGCAATTGTGGTTCTCCCTGTGCCGTCAAAGATCTCTCTTTGGATGGGTAATGAGAATCAAGATACTGTCCCCCTTTTGGAAAACTGTGCTAATGTCGACAAAAAGGGAGAGGCGATTCCCAGAAGCAAATGGCTTCATGAAATATACTAGGTGAGGTTAGGAAGTGGAGGAGGTACATGGATGAAGTCAATATGTAGGAAGGCTCAAGAGTGCCCTTGGTTAGAGTATATGTGGAATAAAAGTGGCCGCAACTGTTCAACAAGGTCGAGTGTCAGGGGGACAACAAGACATGGGATAAGTTGTGCCAGAGGCGGGACAAGGTGAACAAACTCAGAGGGTAGAGGTAAGTGGCCTATGGGGTACTCTGAATATATGGACGATGTCGTCAAGGGTAGATGATAAAGTAATGCCCAAACCAAGGGTGACATGGGTTGCGTTTGCCAAAAGGGAAAGAAGGTCGCCAAAGGTGACGACAAAAAGGTAAGGTAACTGTGGGAAACAAAGGTGTTTGTACAATAAATAAAGAATAATTGGGGATAAGTGTACAAATACAGAAATGGGTGCCCTAATGTGATATGGTTGGCCCGGGTAGGGCACAATTTTCTCGGATAACTGGTGGAGGGTGGGGGCCCCATGGGTGGGTTTATGTATGAGGTAAGTGAAATGAAGGGAAATTTGCATATGAGCAAACTAAATGTGGATGAAATGGAGGGTTCATGATACTGTGGAGGTGTAGTCAAAAAATAGAATTGTGAAGAGATAATATGGGAGTCCGTTGGGAAAGCTAGCAAAATGAGGAGGAGTATGTGGCTGATTTACGACATGATGTAAGACTATCGGGACTCCGATCCCTAAAGAGTTTGGAAAAACAACATGAGTGTCAAAAGTGAAAAAGGGTGCTATGAATGGGACAACTCATGTGGGTAAGAGTGCTACCAGGTGACAATACCGAAGATGCAAATGGAGGTGTTGGTACTGCAAAGCCATAAATGGGGATCCTAGAGGCAAATGTCAGAGGGTGTGACTGGAGATGCAAGTGAAATTTAGAGGGAATGACTACATGCCAGTGTTGAGTATATATCTGAAGGGGTTGTGTTGATGTATGGTGACTAAGTACCTACACACATGAAAACCAAATACCCGACGTGAACAATATCTGAAGAGAATCGAATATATGAGCATGTATTTGATAATTTTGAATATGCACATGCGTACCTGGTCAGGGTATGAAAAAATGGCGTCCTAGGGGCTCAGGATGAAAAGAGGCCCAGGGACTGTCATGATGTAGATGACGGGACGTTGATCCCATGGCTAAAGATAGATTAAGAAATGGACACCCGAAGCTCCCAGAATGGTGAGTGGAAGTTTGGTGAAAAGGCCTATATATAGCTATAGGGCCCACATTGCCACCTCATTTGTACTTGCTGCTATAGTGACTGGACGAGAAGTATTTAGAGGAGATTTGGAGATTGTGGGAGGAAGAGGCATCCGATCGAGGACCAGTGAGCTTCAGGTTAGTGGTCTGATCATCCTACATAGAATTAGGGTTTCCTTTTTTGAGCAGGGACTATACGAAGGGTTGTACAGAAGGGTTTATGAGTGTGGGCCCCCACATGCGTGGGCGAATTGGAAGTAGGCATGCACACATGCATGCATTCCCACCGGATAGGTGTGCATGGGGGCACATGTAAGGGTGATAAGGGTATGCACTATGTGCGCACTTGTTGGATGCACAACTGCACATGTGTGTGCGGCTGTGTATTGGACAGGCGCGCACTAAAGCGTGCCTGTAAGTTGAGCAGGCGCGCACGTGTGCGCGCCTGTGGGATGGACAGGCGTGTCTGAGTGCGTGCCTTTGTAGTGAACATGCATGCATAGGTGCATGCCTATGGAGTGAACAGGCGCGCACATGTGCATGCCTGTGGGCTTAAATAGTTGTGCCTTGGAGGCAAGGTTAATAGGTGTAAAACTTATCTTTTTTATGTTGTTTATGGTCCATGTGACTGACATAGGACTATGTTATGTGGTTGCAGGCGATCATTATGCATGATGCTGGTGGGTTGGCGAGAGAAGGATTGGTCCCAGCTAAAAGACGTCATGGCTATTGAGGAGCCGGGGGTATGTGCGACTTTGGCAGCCTGTGGGCTGTTGAAGTTCTTTGAGTGCCCGTTGATACAGGCACAGGAGTATCTCCTGCAGTTTCTTATCTGGATGTGGAGTCTGAACCTGCATTGTTTCATAGTGCAAGGATAGTAGATTTCCTTCACTACAGTGGAGGATGTATACTTTTTGACTGGGTTCCCGTTTCAGGGAACATCCTGCAGATCCAGTTTTACCGAGGGATGTGTCGCTAGCGACAATTGGCCGGTGATACTGTTCAGGGCCAAACTTTATGTCTGGCACTGTCATGAGCATTGGGGTGATGGATGCCCTAACTCATCACTGCATAGCAACAATGATTGTGAGATTTTATGGGTCTCTGGCGACGCAAAAAATCAGTGGTGGTCAGCGGTGTGTGATGGAGAGGGTGTTGGCCAGTGAGCACTTCACCTGGGGGCTTACGTTGCATGCCAGGATGGTAGGGAAGTTGGACCACTGTCGATCCATGGATACAGGAGATTTTGCCTTCGGGTCCATCCTGGTGGCCTGGTTTCTGGAGAGGATGCCTATGTTTCACCCTAGGATTTTATTGGGTGTGCCTGGGGTGCGAGATCCGCGACTAAAGCAGTGGTCAATTGTTTTGCTTCACCACGGTGGTGGCGAGGGAGACCAATTCTTTATTGATGAGGTGGCGCAAGTGTGGTGGCAGATGTCACAGGTGATATTGCAGTACCCCTATGCTGGGGTTGACTTCCAGGAGGATCCGAATATGGTGTTGCCTCCAGGGGAGGTGTTTGACCATCGAGGTACGTTGATGATTATGAAAGATATGTTTCTTTTAGATAGCATGATATATATGTATGATACAGATGTTGATACTATCTATGGTTTTTTTGTATGTGAAGATGTGGCACCTCATGGATGTGAGGTGGAGTTGCAGAGATCGTCGGCTTGTTAGGAGCCGGAGAGACCGCCGCGGGGGGACCACGGGTTGGAGAGAGACGTTGGCATGAGGACGTCGCGGCGAGACCAGCTGATATGGAGAGAGTAGCAAGGAGACGCTGGTTTGATGACCCTGGTGTTGGGCCATCACATGCTCCTCTAGCAGATGCCAGAGTATATTTTGAAGACATACATCGTCGCCTAGAGGCAGTGTTATAGGGAATGACTGAGTGCATGTGGTCTCGCATCCAGGATGAGGGCAGCCTAGAGTAGTGTGTGGGGATTCCACCACCATGGTGGGTCGTCGTATGACTGGTAGCAGTATATGGTGCTACAATGAATGGACAACTACTGCCTGGGAAGGAGGGACCAGTAGGGGGTGGGAAACCACTGCTTGAGGGAGGGGCAGGCGGTGGTGCTCTAGAGGCACCTTGAGTGGTGTGTTATGTATTTGTTGTATTTTTGTATATAGGATGGTGAGCCCATTTTGTACCGAGGTGCTTCAATAGCCTGTGGATACTTGTATTTTTGTATGTAAACACTTGGATGGCACTATGGATTGTTTTATATATACATGAGTATACATTTTGAGATCTATGTGGTGTTTACATGAGTTTTGTTGAAGTGTTGATGATGTCCAATCTATATATGCTATCACAGGTTTTTGATATGTTATGTATGTGTAGAGGTAGCTTGATGTGATATATGCTAGTCTAACACAATATTAGCTAGGTTATCTATAATTTGATTCAATTGTCTTGGAATATGTGTAAATGTAATGGAATCAAAATGTCAAGATAAAAGTCTAACCTGTAGGTATTTGCGAAAGAGGCAAGGATCGCATATGTGGTACACATTGTTGAGTTGGAGAACGACTAGTTGAGAGTCGAGGAACCAGCCAGGAGGCCAATGACAAAAGTGTATTCGGCTTGGTTGTTGGTCGCTGAACCCAAACATATGTCACTCGAATGGAGCATTTCATGTGAGGGGGTGTAGAGAGCCCAAGCGGTCGAAGCGAGATTTTGTGTCCAACGGCTGGCACCATCAGCATAACTGTGGTAGGTCGGTGGAGGAAGCATCTGTCAATAGCACAAATGATAGTTTAGACATGATGGATGGAAAAAGATTAAAAACACTATATAAAAGAAATAACCTAAAGTAGAAGGACTACGTTTTAAGAATAAAATTTCTTTAAGTATAACCCATTGACAAGTTCTTTGAGAGAGAGGCCTTCGAGAGAGGCCAAGATGTATGCGCCTTTGGTGAGGCAATGTTGGATGATGTATGGGCCATGCCATAGTGAATCAAATTTTCCATGGCCAAAGGTATCATGAGTGATATCGTAATAAAGGACAAGGTCACCGTCGCGGAATGAGCAAAGGTTGACATGTCGATCAAAGGTAGCCTTTGATCATTTTTTAGCTGCCTCATTGTTCTATAATGAAGATCGACGATCTTCATCCAGAGACTCTAAGTTCAGCAAGCGCTTCTCCATTGGAGCCATGTCAGGTAATAGCTCAATTGCGGTGCATAAGGTGGGAATTTCACACTCGATGGGAAGAGTGACCTCAAACCCATGGACTAGATTAAATGGTGTGAAACCAGTAGCTGTTTTCACAGTCGTACAGTAAGTCCATAGCGCGGAAAATAACATATGATGCCAATTGGTCTTATGTTTATTAACCGTGCGTTGTAACATGGTCTTGAGGACCTTGTTAACTGCGTTGACTTGTCCATTAGACTAAGGGTAATATGGTGAGGCAAACTTGTGGGAGAATCCTAACCGAGATGAGAGTTCGACAAAAATCTCATTCTCGAAATGTTTCCTATGATCGGAAACTAGTTGGAGTGGTACTCCAAAGCGAGATATGACTTGGTTAAATAAAAAATGCACTGTGGTGTCAGCGGTATTGTTGAAGGTGGGCATAGCTTCAGCCCATTTGGTGAAGTAATCGACTGTGACAACAATGTATTTGTGACCATTGTTAGAGGGGGGATTACAAGTCATGAAGTCGATGCCCCATTTACAAAAAGGGTCGATAGTGATGACTGGATGAATAAGAGCAGGTGGTGCTTGGGCTTTGTTGGCATAAAGCTGACACTTCTTGCATCATTTCACGGTGTGAATGCAATCGTGAAACAAGGTATGGAAAAAGTAACCTACTCGGATAATCTTCTGAGCAGTCGAGATTCCTGAAAGATGGCCCCCACATGCGTTGTTGTGGCAGTCGTTCAAGACTCTATCGGCCTCGTCAATGGTTTGGCATTGATGAAGAACGGTGTCGACCCCTTGCCATTATAAGATGTCTCCAATGAGGGGGTAGTGGGGGTCTTGGTGGCGAATACGACGACAATCATCTCATGAAAGGTGGTTACCAAAATTTTGAGTTCAAATGTAGACGAGGAGGTCATATACCAAGGATTATCCGAAGTGATGTAAAAGAGGTGTTTGTCGGGAAAGTCGGTATTGACGGGGGTACTAGTGGTGTCAGAGGGGAGGGTCGTGACAAGTTCGTCGAGAAAAAGGGATTTCTTGCTCTTGGGTGTTGAGAATTCAAGATCGTACTATTGAAGGATAACGATCCATCGAGAAATTTTTTTGTTAATTTTTTGACAACTAAGCAAGTATTGCATAGGGTTGGAATCTGCTACAACCTTAGTTGTGCAAAGCAAAATATAGTGATGCAGTTTCTAGACTGCAAGGACGACTGCAAGAGCTAGTTTCTCTTCATGTTTATACTTCAAGGGTGGCCCTAAGAGGTTTTTACTAATGTAATAAATGACATGATCACGATTTTCATCACCTAGCTGAACGAGAACTCCTGCTACTGAAACAGTTGATGCTGATACGTAGAGGATATAGTCTCGATTGTAGTCAGGTGCACTAATTAAAGGGGAATTGGAGAGCACCATTTTAAGAACTTCAAATGACTGTTGGGCATGTTCATCCCAATGAAATGGGATGTCGTGACGTAGTAATCGAAGGAAAACATGTGCACAAATGGCGTAGTCTGGGAAAAATCGTCGTAGAAAGTTAGCCTTGCCTTGTAGGCTCTGAAGTTGACATAAATTCCGAGGAGGTGGAATTTCGGTGATAGCTTTGATTTTGAGGGGGTCCACGGTGATACCGCTTTGGGAAATGATAAAGCTAAGGAGGCACCTTGCGGTGACATAGAATACACACTTGAGGGGATTCAAGTAGATGTTGTACTGACAACATCGTTGGAAGATGATTCGTAAATTGTCAAGGTGTTGGGTGCGTTTCTTAGATCGAGCTACGAGGTTATCCAAGTATGTGAGGATGATATGAGCCAGATCATGAAATATGTATGTCATTTCCCGTTGGAAAGTTGCACCAACATTCTTTAAGCTAAAAGGCATGACACGATATGCAAAAGTACCCCGAGGGGTAGTGAATGCGGTTTTGTACTGGTCGGCTGGGTGAATTTGAATTTGATTATAACCAGAGAAATCATCCATGAAGGATAGAGCCTCGTGGCATGTGCAGTCGTCGATAATTTGATCCATGAAAAGAATTGAAAATTTGTCTTTGGGACATACGTGATTGAGATCACAAAATTCCGTGCAGATGCCAATAGTTCCCTATTTTTTGTTAATGGGTATTGGGTTGGAAACCCATGATGTATAGGCGATGGGGTAGATGAACCCGATAGCATGTAATTTTTCAATTTTGGCTTTGATGGTCACTGCTTTGGATGGGTGTAGTGGTTGCTATTTTTGACGAATTGGTGTAATGTTGGGCTAGGTGTCGATGTGATGTTCGATAATAGAGGGATCAAGGCCAAGAATTTCCATGTATGACCAGGAAAAAATATCCTGATATTCCTGGAAGGGGGATTTATAAGCGGTGATTTCTTGGGGAGTGCAAGTGACTCCAATGGTGATTTCCTCGATGATGCCATTTTTTATGGAAATGTCGATTTTAATGGTCGGGGAAATGTTGGCCATATTGATTTCTTCAAAAGCATCAGGGGTAGGAATGGGGTTTTCAAACCAGTCGATAGGCCCTGATGGGATAAAATCCTTGGTTTTGACTGCATAGATGGGGTGTTGGTTAGGAAGCGTAGAGGCTTCTGATGGAAAGAAGAGTGCGCGGTGGTGTAACGCATCCCATGGGTATTCATCGTTGTTTAACTCTTCTAGTATTTCCTCATCAAAGTGGAATTGGCGGGAATACAAGGGGTCATGAAGAGTTATATTGGTGACTATTGTCGTTTGGATACCCCCTGTGGATGAAGAAGCAGGGGGAATGACATGAGGAAATTGCGAGGGTTCGCTTGACATAAACCAAATATCGAATTACTGAGGAGTACCCGTGGTAGTTGGGTGTAAAATTTCCATAGGGAAATGAGTGGGAGAGTTGGGGGGATTGGGGGGTGAATCCTCAGACAAGTCATCCAAGAACCATGGAGGCATTGGAAGGGCCTTGAGTTCAGGAGACATGACATGAAGAATCTCTAGTGACGAGGTAAGGTCAACTATCGATTCTGTGGGTCTTTGAAGTAGGGTCAATTGGCGTTGCCTGTATGCAATGATCATAGGACACTAGTATGTAAAATGATCTAATGATTCACATAGAGAGCAAGGGCATCTCATACGTTCATTGAATGAAGTTGTGACATAATGGATGTCAATGATTTTTGGTAAGGACGACGTAGTTGGACTGGGTTCGCTCTGGAAGCTTTGGCGTACTGCAGCTAATGTCTGTCGAAAGCATGGCAGTGCTGGGTAATGGTGGGTATAATGGCCATATTCTGAACATATAGCACAAGTGAATTTGGTTCACAACCCTTTACTACTTGAATGGGAGGTGGTAGCATTAGTACTGGCTATAGTGGCGAGCATCGGGGGAGTTTTATTGAGTGGAATCAAATTTTGTAACTCTGGTAGAGATGGGAAATTGTTGGTTTGGTGTCCATCTTTCTCACATAGCACGCAAGGGGGTTGGATGCACGAAGGAAGTGGAGATGTAGGCTCCTTCTTCTTTCCCCTGCCCCCAGCTGTGGTAGGGGGGGTAGTGAGTGGGGGTGTAGGGGGTATGGTGGGAGTAAGTATGGGAATCTTCATTGGGATTCCTTCCATTTTGGGGGGAAGGGATGGTCGAGGGATCATCTCTGGTGGATGTAAATATGAAATAGAATGGCTAACACCATATTAGGGAGGGTAAGCATTGCGGCTACCTAGAAAGCTTCGATGCTTGACGAAGGGTAAAAGAAGGGGATTTGAGTGATGGCTTGGGGAACTGTCTCCCAAACTGGGATATGTCCTTGGGGAGAGGTGGAATCATGGACTAGTGGGGTCGACGAATTTGCAGGAGGTTCGTGAGGGGGAATCTCTACAACTAGTGGGACGTGAGATATGATAAAACCCTCCCTAGGAGGAAAGGTATCCTCTATGTTAGTTCTGTTAGATGATATGATGCATACTTGATTGGAAGGATGAAGGAGTGGTGGTGCTCCATGGTAAGTTCCTAACAATGATGGATCTTTGAAAATGCCGGGACCCATCTCCACAAGTGGGAATGCGTCTTGACTCATGTGGATGAGAGGAAGAATGTTATCGATGTTGGAAGATGGGTTAGGCTCATAATGTGAGACTTGGTCAATGGTAATGATCTTCCCATTGTGGGGGAACATCATTGTCCGAAAGATGGAAGAGGAAACTTCCTTCATAGCGTACATGTAGCTATGACCGAACAAGATATTATAATCAAGTGGGGCATTGATAACTTCAATGTCGATGAGAATGGTTTTGCCCCCAAGTTCTATGGGGACATTTTGGAAGAGCTCTTCAGGAGAGGATGGTCGTCTGTCATAAGATCGTAAGGTAATGGCAGAGGGTATGAGTTCGGGGGAACCAAGTTTCTACCATACAGATTTGGACATAATGCATGTAGATGCACCTTCATCGATGATACACTGATGAACTGTGATGTTTCGTATTTTTACTGGGATTTGGAAAGCGATCAAGGCGGGAAGGTGAGGTTCTCTGCTATCGAGATAAAATGTAATGAGTCGAGTATCTGCAGGGTCAACTTCCCCTAAGGCAGAAAGTAAAGATTTCTGCTGAGTGGGACAAGTCTGAAGGACTTCTAAGACTGACATGGCAGCTATGAATTGTGCTAAGTCATCAACCAAACTATAGTTATGAGCTACCCTAGCCTGTGGGTTGTGGACATTCCTGCACAATGGGATGTGAGGGATGCGAAGAGATTGCTCTATGTTAGGGAGAGGGATCACCAATGGGGGTCTCGTCGGTGCAAGGTTTGTTTCTGGAGGGATGGGAGGAGACTCAATGGGTGCATGACGATTATGTGTTTGCAGCAGGATTTCTTCCTCACTAGTGAGGAGGATAGTGCGATCTGCTAGATTGTTAGGGTTAAGGTACTATCCCCTCTGAGGTGGGGGATGCTACGTGTCCTGTTGGGTGTTTATCACACCTTGGTGTGGAATAGGATTCTACAGCACGACAGGGGGGGTTGTTGTACGTATTGTTGTGGTGCCTGTTGAGGGGCAGGCGGTGCTAGAGGACGGGGTCGACTACCCGAGTCTTTCAACCATTTGAAATCAATGATTTGGGGGCAATGATAAGTGTAATGACTGAACTCACCACAAAGGGCACAAGGAAAGTTGGTTTTAACCATATTCTTATTTCTCTCTTGACGCCTATTATTATTTCCCCCCCTGGGGGTTCGGATTCCCTTGGTTCTAGTTGCCCCCAATAGGTTGGTTTTGCTAGGGTTGGTTCCCACCTTGACCTGGGTTGTTGTTGTTCCTATTTCATCCTTTCTTTTTGGAATTGTTCGACGGATGGGTCGGATTTTTCATATTCAACTGTTTGAAATTTTGATATTGTTGAATGGGAGAGGGTTGATCAAAATTCACCCCGGCATGAGGATGTGGGGGAGCCATGGGTTGTGGGGGACCAGGAAAAGGAAAGTATGGATTTTGTAAGGGTAACTATCCGTAAGGTACATAGGAAGGTGTGGTTCTTTTGCTAGTACTATAATCTGAGGTAGAGGGGGTACCAGAAGTCGTTTGATAGGTGGGTGTATGGGGGGTGCCGGTGGTGGCCCACTGATGGGTGGAGGCATAGCAATAGGGTATGGTTGTTGATAAGGAGTTGGGGGGTAATAAGAAGTGCCCCCATATGCCGGCAGGTATTGAGGTGTTCCATACATGGGTGGTTGTTGGGGTTGTGGATCATGGTGAGTGGTGTTACCAATCAGTCCATCTACTGAGTGAGACATTCGAGGTTTGTCTTGGCCAAATGGCACAGGTTTTGGGAGATCATGAAGTACAGTGTATAAGTACCCTGACTATGCATAGATGAGGTCATATTGTTGAGCCTTACTGATGGATCCCTCTTCTGATTGAGGGAAGGTGGAAGCTACATCCTTACCGAGGAGAGAAACAAGTGATCTAAGAAACTAGTCAAGACACTGTTGTTTTGTGGTTTCTGCTATACACAAACTACGTCGCCTACGCCACTCATGAATGTGATCAGCAATATGTGTGGCTGAGGTTTGTTTGAAATTAGAGAGTATTTCCAGACCATTGTCGTGGTAGATTGGTAATTAGAAGAAGGTAAAAAATGCTTTGGCCAAGGATTCAAAAGTCACATGGGACCCTGATTTTTCATATACATACCATTTGGCCGATGGGCCAGTGAGTGTGCGTTGAAATAATCGCAGTCTAATGGAATCATCCATAATGCTCTTGGAAGAGCACCATAAGTGAAAAGTCATGACATGGTTGGCAGGGTCATCTCCTGCCTTCCCTTCAAACTTGGGTATGTCTGAAGGTAGTTTGGTGGGAATTGCAGGCCATGTGGGGTCATGCAATCTAGGATCATTGGTGAGTTT
>ML797670.1:389622-399881 GCA_009831015.1 Picea engelmannii
ACTAGACACTCCCCCTAAGATAGGAGGGACATTTAGAAAGCGTCGGGAACAATGGGGATTCTATGGGTCCCTTATGATGTCCAACTAGCTGGGTGAATGTGTGCAAATGGTGGTGAGAGTAATAAAGAAACAAGAGCATTTTGTTGCAAAATTTGAACTTTACACAATATATATATCCAAATCAAAATGTAGTCAAAAGTGCATCATACATAAAATGGTTTGAAAAAGAAGCAAATATGTGGATAAGTGGGTTTTGTCCATGTGTGGAATCAAAGAAAACAAATGCTCGTGTCCTAGAAGATGTAACGTCCTTCCTCTCAAATAGCACTGGACCTTCCATAGTACTCAAAAGTGGGGTCTGAAGTCATCGGAAGAGAAACTAGTGAAGGATGAAATAATTGGTTATAATGAGGGGTAAAGGGGGCACATCCCGAAAGAGCTGGCGATATTTCCCAATAGCCACACAAAATCCAATCAAGGTGAAATTGCAGCCCACAATTTCCACCTGGGTAGATGTCCTAAAATTTGTTCACTAGGTACCTCGGTCAAAGTGCAACATTTAGATTTTCGGCCTAAGAAATGGGTCACGGGATGGATCCCATCCAAGAGGTGGGTGCCTCAAGGGGGGACATACAGAACAACTGGACCTTGTCCTTCAACCCTTCACGGGTATCTCCCTGCCTTATGGTGTTAGGAACACTTGACTTGGAGGATTTTCAGTTCCCTATTTGACAACGTCTATGGTTTTGACAATGTGAGAACTAGATAACAAGAAGTTATTTGGATGCCTATCCCCGAAATCCTACCTAGACTAAAAAATTTCTTTTGGCACCTCCTGTGGAGGAAAACTTAGTGAGTTTTTAGAAAAAAATTAGATGTAGTTGTTTTGAGAGGTTGGGGGTGTGAACCAACCTCATTGAATTAAAATGGGAGTGGATAGTTTCGTCAAGAAAAGGGTGGGATGTTTCGAAATCCCTTTGGAGGAAACTTACTTTGACCTCCACATTTCAAGAAGAAGTCATGTGAGTGATAAGTGACTTTTGTGTGTGAATGAGTGAAAGTGTGCCATTTTTTAGTGAATTAGGTGTCACCTTGCTGCATGTGGACTTCGCTTGGTCCTTACAAGTGTTGATTACCTAATTAAATAAGTGCCTTTGGTACAACCTTGCGTAATTCAAAATTTCCTAGGAAGCTAGCATGTGGACATGTGGGTCCGTTACTATCCCTTTAACTCCCTATTGTGATGTAATCTAAGAAAATCTTTGAAACTGTCCTAGATTGATCATGTGGGCATGTATGGGCCTATTACAATATTAATATGTGTTTGAAAAAATAAACTAAGAGGAGTCCCAAGAAGGGTTGTTGTCATCTCCTAAAGGTTTTAATGTTCTTAAGGGAGATGAATTTGTTTCACAATCTTTTTCTGATTCTCAAGGTCACTTGAAGGCGCGAGAGAAGAGCATACTAAGCGATTTTTATCCAACTTCTAGTCCCAATGCAAGTTAAATGTGATTAAAAATGATTTCCAACTTATATTGTGAGTCAAAACAAGCCATCCATGTGGCAAAAATGAAAGCAAAAGAGGAAATTTATTTTAACCCCATAAGTGCCTATGTGTTTTGACTAACCCCTTTATATGATGAGGGGACTAAGTGTGGTGCAACTTTAAAACATGCTTGAAATCATTTTTAAGAAGGCTAATGGCCTTCCCCACATCTCAACAACTTTACAATGTGATTTTTTTCACAGATGCATGGGTCTCAGTGGAGACAGAGGCGCACAAAGCGCATGCACGTGGACCAAAAAGAGTCAATGAGCACATGTGCATAGAATAGAACTGTGACGTGAGTGCATGTGCACACGATGCGCATCTGTGAGCCTAAAAACCCACGCACAGGTGACACATGGCCGAGAATGAAAATTCCGGATGGAATTCTCCCAATTCAACTTGGAATTGGATGATTGGTAGGTCGGCTTAGGCCGGTTAGTGAACCTGCAAGTTAAATAAACCAAAAGAAGAGCTAGAAAAACCCAAATGGGGGAGGAAATTGATACCTTTCCCCAGTGGAGTCACCAATCTGTTGCACCTCTTTCGTCACCTTAGTGAGAAAAATAGAGGTGCTTGCAAGCTCAGTTGGGTTTGTTGAGCAGGACAGCTACAAGAAAAAGGGTTATAAAAAGAAATATAAAACAACAACTAAGAATTAAACTAACAAATAAAACAACAACTAAATTTATAAACATAGGGACATAAGGACAAAAGAAACAATGAGACCCATGTCACCAATGATAAGGCTGATATTAATGACAGAAAACACCGAGAAGCAAGGGGACTATGAGTCCCTTCTTTCTCCAAGGGATGGCTCTTGGATCCCCACAAATAATCTCTTCTTACAACTTTGAAAAAGAAAATGAAAATGGTGAAAGAATTCTTTGCTAATCCACTCAAGGGGTGAGATGGATTTCCCAAAGCAATGATGGAAGTATACTCTTGGCAAGGATAGAAGAGTCCTCAAGAGAATAATGGCAGCATAACTTTTCTATGAAATTCCTTAAAAAATAAAGTGTATCCATGTCCTTTTTATAGCATTCCTTTGGGTTATTGTTCAACTAGTTTGTAGTGTGTAAAGAGGCTAATTAGGGCATTTCTAGGTCTTTGACCAGCCACCCAGTCGAATCCAGTCCAGATTTGAGTGTCAAATCAACTTGGAAGCTGAACCATAAGTGGGTGGGAGGCCTACCACTCTCATAAATGCATTGTTTCTCAGGTGCGCGGCTTTTTGCAACAACAGTCGCGCATGTGCACAAATCTTGCATTTCTGTTTCGTGCATGTGCACACGCGCCTAGTGTCTTCATAGCGCCCTTCAATTTTTTCACTATTTGTATAGTTTTTGACCCTTTATGAATGCTTTTGTCTTAATTCAGGTCCACGGATGTCTTCATAACTGTTTGACGATGCTGAATTCTTGTAACCATTTGCGGATGAAATTTCAGTGATAACACCATGTCATGACATTTCATATTTACTGTTCATCAAACTCATTGATAGATGACTCTATTCGACTATGTTTTTTCCAGCATACTGTTGCAGGCTCTGTATAAAAATGGTATAATGAATTACAACGTGGATCTTTTCAAGATTTCAATTCACTTGCGATAGATTTTCTCACCCATTTTCAATTGCCAATTAGATATGAAACCATAATGTAAATTTTGACCTCCCTTCATCATACCAACTTCATACACATTTCCGATCATATTCATGAGTGGAGAGAACAATGACGATTGATCAAAGCTACCATCCTAGACCATTTTTTGCCAGAATGGTTAATGAAATATATGTTATCACCTATTTCTTGTGATGTAGTGATGGGAGGTGTATTTATAGAATAAGAAGCAATTGTTCGTGCCCACTATTTAGATTTGGTTTATTTCCAATCTATTAATTTATATGAACTAATTCCAAATTCTCCTCATATATCAACCAATCCATCAAAACCATCATCTTCCACTGATCCTAATAGAATTATCAGTAATGTCAAAAATCAACCCTCACAGTCGACTATGGATGCAAATATTTCAGTATCTACCCCAACTATCGTGAAAGATTCAATCCCATCTAATTCCTCCCCAAATAAAATATCTAAAGTGAATGCAGTTCAATATGATTCATCACTGCAATTTGGAGGGAAAATAAGAGTAAAAATAAATCAAACAAAAATAATAATCAAACAAAAAATCCAAAAAAACAAAACAAAACCACCTACTTCTAAAAAGAAAAAACAACAGAAATCGAAATTTCCCTATCTCATATGTGTCGAAGATCATTACACAAGAGACTATCCTCATCGTGAATAAGTATTGAAATTCATCAAAGTAAATTCCCAACCCACTATTTTGACAAATCCTTTTCCGCAGCAGCATTCAATGGTTGCGTAAAATCCTACACCTCCACAAGGAGGGAACCCAGGTCATCCTCCTAAATAGGATGCTTCCTCAAGTGCACATATGTACATTTTCAATGGTGTATATTTGACCACTAAAATGGAAAATTATGACATGCCTCTAGGGAAAACAAGTAAATAAAGTGTAACTAATGAAACTGTGACTGATCCACCTTCCACTTATTTTACCCCTCCATCTGGACCTCCCCATATTGAGAAACCAAATTTTGACTCTATAATACATCCACTCAAGAGTACCATTCAAAAGTCGACCTTTAATCCCAACTCTTTTTCTACCCATAACTACAACATAATTGAATATCTTGCCCAAGAACCTTGCGCAATGTTGACACTTGAAGTTCAGCAAAAATGTCCTAGTCAGTGCAAGACTCTCTTGGCAACCATTGGAGCTGTAGATCCTAATTCATCCAATACTATTACCTTTAACCTGGATGATTATAAATAAATACTCTCTCATAAACTTGCATTTCAAATAAAAGTTGTTTCTCACTATCAACACATCCATCGCACTATATTGGATGAAGGAGCATCGACCTGTGTCATGTCCTTAGCCTATTGGAAAGGTCTTAAATTGATAGACCTTAATCAATATCATACCATGTTAAAATCATTTGATGGACGAGGTTTCATACCTCATGGACTATTGCAATCACTAATTGTTGAACTAGGGGGAAAAATTGTTTCCATTGATTTGGAATTAGTTGACACTCCTTTAGATTATAACTTGTTTCTTGGAAGAAGATGGTTTTATGCTATGAATGGTGTGGCCTCTTTGGTTTTCCTATGTTTCCAGTTTCTTCATCAAGGAAAAATAGTTACCATCGATCAATTACATTACTGTACACCTGATTCTCACAGCCAAACCACCAACAATATTCCATTTTTGGGGGAATCAACGATTACTTATGAGAGTGTAGGGGTAGGTATATTAAAATATTATTCACTCCTAGGAACTTTCCCCGCACATGTTTCACAAACTTTGCAACAAATCACAATGATAAATATGATTTCAACCACAATACATCAATCCCTCGAATCATTTGATCCTTGTATTGTGCCTAGTCCTTTAGAGTTTGATATGCTAGGTGACAGTATGCCACTTAGCGTAGCCGAGGATGAATACGATTCCATTCAATTCACCTATCCTTCACCCGATGGCATCCAATTCTTATCCATTACCAGATTGGTTGAATTCCTTATCATCGAACTTTGATTACATCCTACATATTTTTCCATATGATGAATCCATAATGGAAATGATTAGTATCAAAGAGTCACCTTGGAATAATAAACACCATCACTCATCCTTTATTCCATGTTTAGATGAAATCGAGGAAAATATTCAATCTATTTTTCCATCTAATGTTGTACATAATCCTCAATATCCAATACTTACTCGGGATACTATCTCCAAGGGAAATTCAAGAAACATTTTGTAAACCATCAACATAGAAATATAAAAAAGAGGGTGTCATGGAAAATATACAATTAGGCAAGGACTATTTGACTGAAGAAATTCAAGACTACACTTCCTTATTTAAAGAATTTTGCGACAGTTTTTCCTGGAGCTATGAAGAAATGACAAGGATCGATCCTTCGATTTTTCTACATGAAATTAAAACTTACCCTGAATCCAAACCTCTATGACAAAAACTTCACCCTATTCATCCTAAGAAAACTACGACAATAAAGGAAAAAGGTAGAAAAATGATTGAAATATGGTTTCATTTACTCTGTACCTCTGACTGAATGGGTGTCTAACATCGTTCTAGTCACAAAGAAACAAGGGAAAATTTGAGTTTTCATCGACTATAGAGATCTCAATAAGGCTTTTCTGAAAGACAATTACCCTATACCCTTCATCGACCAAATTATTGATAATTGCATCAAAAGTGTAATCTTCTCTTTTATAGATGGCTTCTTAGGCTATAACCAGATAGATATTTTGTCAAATGATCAAAATAAGACAACCTTCATCTTCCCATGGGGAACTTTCACCTATCATAAGTTACCCTTTGGCCTTAAAAATGTTGGAGCCACTTTTCAGCGGGATATGTTGTACTCTTTCCACGATATCAATAATATTGTTGAGACCTACCTCGATGAATTTCCATCTCATTCAACTCATCGAAAAGATCATATTTATCATTTGAGAGCGATTTTTCTTAGATTGTTGCATTATAACATATCCTTGAATCCCCACAAATTCATTTTTGTTGTCAAATCAGGGAGGCTCCTAGGTTTCATAGTATCCAAATATTGGATTAGGGTGGATCCCTTAAAAGTGAAATCTATCCTAGATTTACCTTCTCCAAACAACATTACCCAACTCTAAATTTTGGAAGAGAAGGAAATATTCAAAATGGATTGTCATTATTTAGGAATTCGATCTCGAGCTTACCAAATCTAAAGAAAATAAATCATTAGCTTTTGCTCAGCTGATTTGTGATCTTCCCTATACCGATGAGGAAACTGAACCCAATGATTCTCTTCAAGATGATCCATTGTTCCTTATAAATACATTTGATCCCTGGTATGGATACATTATCTTATATCTCCAGACCCAATGCTTTCACCTACATATTTCACATGACGATCGACATCTCATTCGATATCATTCAAAATATTACCTTATTGTTGGACACACTTTATATCGCCGCGATATTGATATTGTTCTATGATTTTGTTTGACTCATGAAGAGGATGAGAGTGTCTTAAATGAATTTCACTTAGGATCTTCTGGTGGTCATCTCTCTGGGATGGCTACAACCCAGAAGATATTACGTGCAGGTTATTTTTGGCCATCCATTTTCAAAGATTGTATTGAGGCCATAAAAAAATTCCCACCCTGTCATATTTTTCAAAAGAAATAACATACCCACCCTACTCTGCTACATCCCATAATTCCATCAACCCATTTGCAAAATGGGGCATTGATTTCATGCAATGTAATCCTACCTCAGTTGGGTGGCACAGTGTTGGTTGTGGAGCCTGATTATCTTCCTGATTGAGAGGTCCTTGCTTTCAGCTGTGTTTATACCCCATGAAGTATTTACACCCCAGAAGTATGTACACTCTTCCATGCGGGGGAGTGCAAAGGGTGGGTACCCCCTTTGCAGGGTCTGGGGGGGATATCCCCCCGGTTGGGGGGTCTGGGGGCAAGCGGGGGTTTGAGGGTGAACCCCCCGAAGGAAAAATTGCCTTGTAAATGTATATTGTAATTTCATTGTAAATTTGGACCGTTCATTATAAGGTCGCAGATCTAACGATAGATATTATGTTAGGGTTTTTTCCCTAGAAGGCAACCCTCTTTTATGAGGGAAATGTATTGTGGCTATGATTGATGGCGAATATTGTATTCTAAGAGAGGAGACTGTGAGATAAAGAAGAGGATGTTATAGTGGGTTTTGTTGTAGGTTGTATCCCTTCATTTGTTGGATAATAATAAAGGAAGGACATGGAAATTTCTCTAGTGGATGTATCCCACACTGGGTGAACCACGTAAATCTGTGTCTCTCTTGTATTGTGTATCTTCTGTGTTTTTGTTTCCGCATTTGTTTTTATTTTATTTCTCCATGGTCCTGTTTTTCTAACAACGGGTATCAGAGAGAAAGGTAACTTGTAGGAAAAGAGGGTTTCTGGTTCGAGTGGGAGCAATGTCGGAAGATGGAAATTTTAGGTTCGAGAAATTTAACAACCAAAACTACCAGTTATGGAAGATGAAGATGGAAGATTATTTGTGTCAGAAGGATCTATTCCTACCATTGGGTGGAGTAACAAAGAAGCCGACAACCATGAAGGATGAAGAATGGGAGATTCTTGACAGAAAGGCTCTAGGAATGATACAGCTGAGCCTGGCAGTGTCGGTGGCTTTCAATATTTCCAAAGAAAAGACAACGAAGGGTTTGATGGATGCATTGGCCAAATTATATGAAAAACTCTTGGCGTCCAATAAGGTATTTATAATGAAGAGATTATTTAATATGAATAGGTCGGAAGGTGGGTCTTTTGTAGATCATTTAAATGAATTTAATATGGTTACTAATCAACTAAGTGCTGTAAAAGTGGACTTTGATGATGAGGTTAGGGCTCTTCTAATCTTGTGCTCATTGCCAAAAATATGGAACTTGGTCATGGCTATAATTAACTCTGTCTCTGGTTCAAATACTTTAAAATTTGATGATGTTGTTGGTGTTATCCTTAGTGAGGAAATGTGATGGAAAATCACATGTGAGACATCAGGTGATGCGTTGAACATGGAGAATAGGGGAAGACAAAAGGATACAGGAAAGGGCTCAGGGAACTACGGAAATTCTAGGAAGGGAAAATCCAAATCCAGACGTGGAAATATAGAGTGATGGAATTGTGGGAAGAAAGGACATCTGAAGAAATACTACAGAGCTCCAAAGAAACAAAGAGATGGACAACATGAGAGAAATCAGGAAGCAAATGTAACAGGTGATGTGTTACAAGATGCTTTGATTCTTTCTGTAGATAATATTTCTGAGTCTTGGGTAGTATATTCAGGAGATTCATTTCATGCCACAACCCATAGAAAACATTTTCTAGATTATGTTCAAGGTGATTTTGGATAGGTTCATTTGGGTGATGATGCACGATGCAAAATTGTTGGAATGGGAAAGGTAAAAATAAAGCAATGAAATGGAAACCAATGGTTGTTGAAAGAGGTAAGACATGTTCCAGATTTAAGGAAAAAATTAATTTCAACAGGGAAGTTGGCAAGTGAAGGTTCTATATCCATATTTACAGATAAGATGTGGAAGGTCATCAAAGGATCATTGGTGATAGCAAAAGGAGAGAAGGTAGGTACATTGTATTTATGTACTGTTAATACCGACTCTTCTATCTCTTTATCTTCTATATGAGTGGATACAACACTATGGAATCATAGGATGGGACACATGAGTGAGAAGGGTATGTATATCCTTCACAAAATAAATTTGCTGCCAGATCTTAAAAAAATTGATTTGGACTTCTGTGAGCATTGTGTTTATGGAAAAGAAAAGAGAGTCAGATTTCTCAGAGTCGAAAAAGAAAAGAAGAATGAAAGGTTAGATCTTGTGCATACAGATGTATGGGGACCAGCTCAGGTATCATATCTTGGTGGCTCTCATTATTATGTTACTTTTATTGATGATGCAATTAGAAAAACTTGGGTTTATTGCATTCGACAAAAATCTGATGTTTTTGATACTTTTAAGAAATGAAAAGCTTTAGTTGAGAATAAGACAGGAAAAAGTTTGAAGTGTCTCAGATCAGATAATGGAGGTGAATATTGCATCAAGGAGTTTGATGATTACTTTTCATACCATGGGATTCGTAGAGAGAAGACAGTTCCAAGAACACCACAAGAAAATGGTGTGTTAGGAAGTGTTAAATTTATAAGCAGCTACGAGAGCCATTCTCCTGGACGATAGCTAAGACCCTAGACGCGATCTAGGCCCCCCCAGTGCACTCCTGGGGTATTTGGTCTGGGACCAAACAGTCAGTGCCATGGAAAAAGACCCTTCTTAGGGACCCCAGTATCTAACTGGGGTTCTTAGTCTGAGACTAAGCAGCTAAAGCCCCTACATATGTCTAGGGCCCCTGGAAATGTCCTGGGTACCCATGCCTCAGGCATGGGTTGATCAATGATCTAGTACCATGGTGGAAAGACCCCTGAGAGGGCCCCCAGTATACGACTGGGGTTCTTGGTGAATGACCAAGCAGTTAAGACCCCTGAGAGGGCCCCCAGTAGATGAATGGGGTTCTTGGTCTATGACCAAGCAGTCAAATCCCCTATATAATCCTAGGGCCCCTGGAAAAGTCCAGGGTACCCATGCATATGACATGGGTTGATTCTTGGTCTAGGACCAAGAATTTAAACTCCCTAGATAAGCCTAGGGCCCCTGGAAAAGTCCAGGGTACCCATGCATACGGCATGGGTTGATCCTCGGTCTCTGACCATGGTGGATAAGATCCCAGGAAAAGTCCTAGGGCTACTTGGTTCTCTATCAAGTACTTGATGGTACATGACATTCCTTGAAGAAGGACATAATCACAAGAGGGATAAGTCCCATATGCAGTGATGATAAAGTAATAGGTTCACCATGTGATATGAAGGAATGAGTAATGCCACCTTGCAAACCCTCCTTTACCCTTACTTGATTGGTTTGGGGTTTTGTTGCTTTATTAAGGGGTAAATTTAAAGTTAAATTTTAAATGTTATTATCACATGTTTAAATTTCAATTTAAACATGTGATTTTTAATTCAACTTAACCTAACCCTTACC
>ML797670.1:413468-436623 GCA_009831015.1 Picea engelmannii
CATAAGGTACATAGGAAGGCATAGTTCTTTCACTAGTACTATAAGCTGATGTTGAGGGAGTACCACGGTTTGTGGGAATAGGTGGATGTATGGGAGGTGTCGGTGGTGGTCCACTGATGGGTGGGGGTATAACAATAGGGTATGACTGTTGATAAGGGGGTGGGGGGTAATAAGGAGTGCCCCCGTATGCCGACGGGTATTGAGGTGTTCCATACATCGGTGGTGGTCCACTGATGGGTGGGGGTATAGAAACAGGGTATGATTGTTGATAAGGGGGTGGGGGGTAATAAGGAGTTCCCCCATATGCCAGCGGGTATTGAGGTGTTCCATACATCTATGGTGGTTGGGGTTGTGGACCATGGTGTGTAGTGGCACCGATTAGTCCATCTGCTAAATGAGACATCCCAGGTTTGTCTTGGCCAAATGGCAGAGGTTTTGGAAGATCAGGAAGTACTGTGTATAAGTACCCTAACTGTGAGTAGATGAGGTCATACTGCTAGGCCTTGATGATGGCTTCCTCTTCCGATTGAGGGAAGGTGGAAGCTACATCCTTTCCAAGGAGAGAGACAAGTGATCTGAGAAACCAGTCGAGGCACTGTTGCTTGGTGGTTTCCTCTTTACACAAACTACGTCACCTACGCCACTCGTGAATGTGGTCAACAATGTGTGTGGTTGAGGTTTGTTTGAAGTTAGACAGTAGTTCTAGACCATTGTCGTGGCGGATGGGTAATTGGAAGAAGGTCAAGAATGCTTTGGCCAATGACTCAAAAGTTGCGCGGGACCCCTATTTTTCTTCAACATACCATTTAGTCGATGGGTCAGTGAGTGTGCGTTGAAATAATCGCAGTTTGATGGAATCATCCATAATGCTATTGGAAGAGCACCAAATATGAAAGGTCATGACATGGTTGGCAGGATTATCGCATGCCTTTCCTTCAAACTTTGGTATGTCTGAAGGTATTTTGGCTGGCATTGCAGGCCATGTGGGCTCATGCAATATAGGATCATTGGTAAGTTTGGTGAGATCCGGTATGTTGAGAGAGGCCAAATATGGCATTTGTAGTGGGGGGGAAGGGTTAGCTCCGACCATAGTGTGTTGTGAACCTGACCCTTGATGGGGACTAGGTGGGTTGGTGCTCCCACCTTGAGAGGAAGTGGGTCCCCCGCTTCCGTGTAAAGGAGAGCGAGTAAACGGATGACCTTGGGAAGTGGACCCAAGTAATGTAGAACCAAGTAAAGCTAATCCTAAGATAGTAGCACTAGCAGGAGTGTGTGAAGGAGGTGCCGATGAGCAGGCACGACCAGATACTCCCCCTAATATAGGAGGGAGGTTGATCAAGCATCGTGAACGATGGGGGTTCTGTGGTTCCCCTATGATGTCAGATTAACTGTGTGAATATGTGAAAAAAGTGGTGAGAGAAATATAGAAACCAGATTCTTTGCGTTGAATGTTTACACAATATATATATCCAAATCAAATTGTAATAAGATGTGCATCATACATAAAATTAGAAAGAAACACATATATAAGTGGGTTTTGTCCGCGTGAGGGAATCAAAAGAAAGCAAATGCTCGTGTCCTAGAATACATAACGTCCTTCCTCTCAAATAGCACTAGACCTTCCAATAGTACTCAACAGTGGGGTCTGAAGTCACTGGAAGAGAAACTAGTGAAGGATGAAATAAATGGTTATAATGAGGGGTAAAGGGGGCATAGACTGAAAGAGCTGGCGATATTTCTCAATAGCCACACAAAATCCAATCAAGGTGCAATTGCAGCACACAATTGCCACCTGGGTAGATGTCCTAAAGTTGGTCACTAGGTACCTCGGTCAATGTGCGACATTTAGATTTTCGGCCTAAGAAATGGGTCACGGGATGGATCTCGTCCAAGAGGTGGGTGCCTCAAGGGAGGACACACAGAACAACCGAACCTCGGCCTTCAACCCTTCACAGGTATCTCCCTACCTTATGGTGATTGGAACACTTGACTTGGTGGATTTTCAATTCCCTATTTGAAAACCTCTATGTTTTGACATTGTGAGAACTAGATAACGGGGAGTTATTTGGATGCCTATCCCCAAAATCCTACCTAGACTAAAAAATTTCTTTTGGCACCTCTTGTGGAGGAAAACTTAGTGAGTTTTTAGAAATATTTTAGATGAAGTTGTTTTGTGAGGTTGGGGGTGTAAACCACCCTCGTTGATTAAAAATGGGAGTGGATAGTTTAATCCAGAAAAGATGGGGTATTTTCAGAATCCCTTTTTGGAGGAAACTTACTTAGACCTCCACGTTTCAAGAAGAAGCTATGTGGGTGATAAGTGACTTTTGTGTGTGAGTGAAAGTGTGCCAATTTTTAGTTAATTAGATGTCACCTTRCTGCATGTGGACTTTTCTTGGTCCTTACAAGAGTGTGATTACCTAATTAGCTAGATGTCTTTGGTACAACCTTGTGTAGTTCAAAAKCCCTASGAAGCTAGCATGTGGACATGTGGGTCTGTTACTATCCTTTAACTCCCTATTGTGATGTAATCTAGAAAAAKCTTGAAACTTTCCTAGATTGAGCATGTGGGCATGTATGGGCCCGTTACAAACCTTTAAACTCTCCTAGTGTTTTGATCTAAGAAAGCAACAATTTTGAACACTATTCTATCTTTGTAGCATGTGGGCATGTATGGGCCCGTTATGATATTAAGATATGTTTGAAAAAGAAAACTAAGAGGGGTCCCAAGAAGGGTCGTTGTCCTCTCCTAAAGGTTTTAAATTTTGTTTAAGGGAGATGAAATTGGTTTACAACCTTTTTCTGATTCTCAAGGTCGCTTGAATGTGTGAGAGAAGAGCATACTAAGTGATTGTAATTCAAATTCTAGTCCCAATGTAAGTTTATATGTGACTAAAATTGATGTTCACTTTAGATTGTAAGTCAAAACAAGCCATCCATGTGGCAAAAAGCAAATAAGGGACATTCATTTTTATCCTCCTAAGTGCCTATGTTTGTCTGACTAACCCCTTTAAATGATGAGGGGACTAAGTGTGGTGCAGTGTTTAGAGCATGCTTAACATCATTTTTAAGAAGGAAAATGGCCTTCCCCACATCCCAAAAACTTACAATGTGAAATTTTTTTCAAATGCGTGGCCCCTAGTGAAGACAGAGGCGCATAGAGCATAGGCGCGCGAACAGATATGTGTAAGAAAGCGCATGCGCGCAGAGAAAGGTTGTTACTTAAGCGCATGCACGCACGATGCGCGTCTGTGGGGTAAAATACCCACGCACCTGTAACAAACGAACGAGAAAGAAAATTCGGATGGATTTCTCTCAATTCTCCTTGGAATTGACTGGTTAGCAGGTCGACTGAGGCCGATTTGTGCACCTGCAAGTTAAACAAACTAAAAGAAGAGAAAAATAAACCCAAATGAGGTAGGAATTTGATACCTTTCCCCAGTGGAGTTGCCAATATGTTGCACCCTTTTCGTCACCTTGGTGAGAAAATAAGAGGTGCTTACATGCCCAGTTGGGTCCTGCTGAGCATGACAGCTGTAGAGGAAATAGTTAGAGAAAGAAAAACAAAACTATAAGCAAGAATTAAACTAATACAAACTAAAATATCAAGCATAGGGACATAGAGATAACAAAAACAAAAACACCCATGTCACCAATGTAATAGGCTGGTCTATTGATGAAATCAAAGCACCAAGAAGAAAGGGGACAATGAGCCCCTTCTTCCTCCAAGGGAAGGCTCTTGGACCCTCACAAGCCTTCTCTCCTTACAATAAAGAAAATGAGAATAGTGGTGAAAGAACTCTTTGCATATCCACTCAATGGAGAGGTGGATTGCTCAATGAAATTGTGCCAATGTGTTCTTGTCAAGGAAGGAGTCCTTAAAACAATATAGGCAGCATAACATTACTTAGAATTCCTTGAGAAAATGAGGTGCATTCATGGATTTTTATAGCATTGCTTTGGGATTTTGTGTAACTGTCTTGTAGTGTGAAAAGAGGCCATTTAGGGAATTATTAGGTCTTTGACCAGCCCACCATTCGGATCCATCCCAGATTTGGAGGTCAAATCGACTTGGGAGATGAACCATAAGCGGTTGGGAGGCCGACCACATTCATAAATGCATCGTTTAGCAGGTGCGCAGATTTTTGCGCTAACAACCGTGCATCGTGTGCGTATGCGCGCATGCTAGGTTTCTGTTCCGCGCATGTGTGTGCGCGCCCAACTTCTGTAAAGCGCTCTTCAAGTTTTCACTACTTTATATAGTTTTTTGCCCATTTTGAATGTTGTGAGATTAATTCATGGCCATGAATGACTTGATTACTGTTTGACAATGCTGAGTTCTTGTAACCATGTGCTGATGAAATTTCAGTGATAACACTTGTTAATGGTATACACCAATGACCAGTAATAAAGTGGTTTCTACCATGTTCGACATCAAAACATTTATTCACATGAATATAATCATATTGTTTTGGGATCGGGACAAAGACCCTAGGTTGAGTATTCACCGTGTTTCATACTTTACCTAGGTTGTGATGGAGATCATTTGACTGATATACATAGGTCCACTTTGTATTGGTTCGTGTCTATGTTCTTGTCATATCATAGCTCCACTATGTATTCTTTTGTGGCTATGATTAGGTCATGTCATGGAGGAATGGATCCACATTGTATATTTGGTGGCCATCTCCATAGTCGTTATCATTATGGATCTGCAATGTATTGGTCGACGACCATGCTTTGAGTCATTTGTATCACGAGCATAGGAATGCCTCCCTCAAGAATGAAACATATATTTATATTGCTTTATGATTGTTTGCAACTTCTACTAGGTTCTATGACTCCATCACCCTTGCATTGAAGAATCTATAAAGTGTTTCGGCCATTAGTTTCCTCTTTTAACTTCACACTTCAAATTAGAGGAAATTATAAAATTATAAAATAATGCCATGTAGACATTTTATATTACTATTTCACTTGTATCAAAGATGCCCATGATTATTTCACTTTTATCAAAGTTTCCCATGAAATAACCATATAATAATAGTATATAATGTATAATAATATATAATAATATAATAATATTATAATATAATATAATATTATAATATTATATTATATTATATAATATAACATTATATAATATAATGTATAATAATATATAATATTATTATATATTATAATATATATATATATATATATATATATATGATTTGATATGTTATATATTATTTGTTATTACATATATTAAATTTAGTTTTATTTTTTTATAGTATATTATATATTATTATTTAGTATATGTATTAAATTTAATTAATGTTGGTGATCAAAAGTGTGTTAATGCATTAAATGCACCTCAATAATACTATCTCTTATTTATTAAAAATATTGGAAAACTGATTAGTATATTTATTTTAGTCTCAATATCAAAGACAATTTTGGGCAGCCGGGGAAACAATCATGCTTAGGGTAAACAAATTCTCTTATTAAAAAATTCCACATATCTCCAAATTATATAATAAAAAATTATATAACACAAGCACCTCTTTTGATTTTAAGAATATTTTGATTGGCTAATAATGTGTCCCATAATGTCGCATGTGGTGCAAACATCACGTTCTAAGTGTCACAAGTGTCACATGTGGCATAAATGTCACATCATATGTGTCACAAGTGTCACATGTGGCATAAACTTCACATCCTAAGTGTCACAAGTGTTGTAAGCCTTGCCCCAAAATTTTCACAAGTGTTGTAAGTGTAGAAACATTCCTCATACACTTTTTGGAAGTGTCGCAACACAATCGACACTATGAAAACACTTGTCACCACCCTTAAATCATGTTGGAAGGAAAATTCCCATCATTTGGTAGTCAAAACATACATTTTCACGTGTGATTTTGAACATTATTGGGAATTTAAGAAGACCAGTGCTCCCCTTCCTATGCTTAGGGAGCACCAGTGCTTCCTACACCATGTTAAAGGGGAGCCATTGTTGGTTGGAGGAAATATTGGTGAATCCCACCTTCTTCTAAGGGACAAATCTAAAAGGTTGGGGTTTGTTTGGATTGAATCCTACTCCATGGATCTATCTAAGGAAACAATAATAACCTATGGATCCATATCCTCAACCTATTCCAAAAATACTCAAGGTGGTTGAGCCTCTCAAAGCCAATAAATTGGAGGCATTTCCATGGTGAAAAAGGAGGAAGAAATCAATAAAGCATCATTATTTTGATCTTGATTCATTCGTGTAAGGGTTGCACAAGGAGATCTTGGAGAGGCTATTGCAGCATCAATCGTGGTCTGTAAGTATCTTCTTATGTTGATTAAGGTTGGTTGTCATTGATGTCAACCCTTGAAGAAAGCCCCACAGCACAAAGGGTTGGGTCATGTAAATATGAATCATTATTTTCTTGTCAAGGTTGATAATAAGTAAAGATGGATGAACTCCAAAGTGGTCCCCTTATGGTGAAATCCCTCACAGGAAGACGCTTTGCAGAGTAAGAGAACCCATACTTAGTTGTGGAATAATGAGATGAAGGACAATGAATTTATCAGGTAAACTATCCTAGATGGATAGTTCTTTTCATTCCATTTCCGGTGGTATGTGGAACGTCACATAATGCCTCCCGATTAGAGAGTTATGGCCATGAGAAGTTGGAGATCCCAGGTTTGGGTAATCGACCCAAGTTTGTTTGATCGATAACAATATGAGTTTTGATATATTTGCAGATAATACTATTATATATGGATATTAAATGTCATTCCATTTCTGGTGGTATGTGGAACGTCGCATAACTCCTCACGGTTTGAGAGTTATGGCCTTACAAAGTTGGAGGACCCTCATGTGTCTTCTAGAAGCCCCAAAAGGTCAAAGTAGTCAAAGTGGTTTAAGAGATTTTAAAAGGTAAATAATAAAGTGAAGTAATGAGTGTATTATAATTCAAATTGAATACAAAATAAATTGTTTCAATAATAAATTTAATGGAGAAATTATAAGTGGGTTAACCCTAAAATAAGGAAAGTGGGGCCAAGTGACCTAGAAGATGTTTTTAAAGAAGTTACTTGGAGAGTGTAAATAAGAGGCAAGGCTCTCTCATTTTAATTACACTTGAGAATATTGAATACCTATAGGTTTATGAGGTAACCAAAGGATATGTAAGCCAAAATTCTAAGGAAAGTGAAGAAAAGAAGGCCGAAATGCAAGGATAAATTCTTTTGATGGTGCTTTCTAAGGTATGTTATTTAGAGGTCATCTCACCATTTTCGCTATAATTTTTTTTCTATAATGATTGAGATCATGAAATTTCTATTCCATTGATGAAACATATCCAAGTATTTATGGTAAACAATTCATATTGTGGGTCATTTTATTTTGGGAGTTACAATCCGTGGAAAATAGGGTTTGTGGCTAGTCCTAAAACTAGTCAAAAACATGTGTTTTGGGTAAAAACATCATAACTTCTTCATAACAAATCCAAATTTAGTGAAACCAAATGTGTTGGTTAGTTTACATTCAATAGTATGTTTTGTAATAGTTTCATATCATTTCAACAAATATTTCGTGCAGGGCACGCTCTATAATGTCTCTCTCTAGAATAAGCCAGAATTCAACAAGCTGTGCCATTTTTGGTATAACTCCTTTTCTGAGAGGTTCCAAGTAGTGAAACTTGGAGGAATTGCATAAAACACACTGAAGAAAAATTATGTATCAGTTTCAGATCTTTATACATTATAGGTACAAAGTTATGATTAATTCAAGTTAGGGTTGTTGACTAATCCAAAACTAGGGATGTGAGCTAAAGAAAAGTTTGATGAAAATGCTAGTCTCTTGTTGTTAAAGTTAAGGAAGGTTTGCAAGAATGTGATCATATACACCAGGTCTATTACAGAGCCACAAATCAGATTTGGATGATGAAATTGATGAGGGATTTTTCTTGAGGTACATGTGGAGTACATGGTTGAGACAAGTAGTTGATGATTTGGCACATACATGAGGTGTATAGTTGATGATGTTGGTACATATTGATGATTCATAGTTGATGAGTAGTTGAAACATGATTGGTACATACTTGGTACATGGTTGGATGCACTTGCTTATGTTACAGGTTGATTACAGGTTGTTTGGTATAGGTTGGCACATGGTTGATGCACTTGTTTATGGTACATGTTGATTACAGTTTGAGGTATAGGTTGATGCATGGTTCAGATTTATTGGTACAGGTTTACAAAAATATATATCACAGTGATAGTGTGACAGTGGTTCCATCATTCTACTTCTACTTCAGTGCGGTTAGATGGGGAAATGATAGGTGGTTGTAGCCACCTTTTGATTGTAGCTGAAGAACATAGGGGGTTGTAGCCTGAGAAACTAGGGGGTTGGAGCCTCCTTCCAGTTGCAGCTGGAAAACAAAGGAAGGTGGTGCCTCCAATGAATGTAATTCTTCAAGACATATAAGAAAAATCTTTCTGTGGTTTTCTCTCGATTTGGGTTTCCACGTAAAACAATGGTGTACTGTGTATGTATATGATTGTTCATTTGTTCATTGCTTATTTACTCTAAAGTTATTGGATGATAATGCTTCATTGATATAACACCTGGATTATATGGTTAAAAAGATTTATATTTATCTATTACTGATTCACCCCCCCTCTCAGTAATCCAACAATTGGTATCAGAGTAGGTTCCTTCAAAAATCAGTTTAACCACTGAAAGGTAGATCATGGAGAGTAAAAATTCATATAAAAATGGAATACCACAGTTTGATGGATAGAAGTATTCTTTTTGGAGCATAAGGATGAGGACATATATACAGGCACAAGGATTTCAAGTTTGTAAATCAATTGTAGATGGATACACAACACCAACAGTTCCACCAACAAATGAAAAAGCAGTAAAACTCGGTGAGAATAATTCCAAATCCACAAATGAACTTTTGAATGGTTTCAGTGATACGGTATTCACCAAAGTTGCACACTATAAATCTGCTAAAGAGATTTGGGACAATACTCAAAATATTTATGAAGGAGATACAAAAGTCAAAGCAACAAAGATTCAGACTTACAGAGGTCAGTTCAAACAACTAAAAATGAATAAAGATGAAGCTATCGCAACCTACTTCTTAAGAGTTGATGAAACAATGAATGAAATCATATGATTGGGAGAAGAAATTAAAGAACATGTAATTGTTCAAAATATACTAATATCTCTTCCTATGAGATTCAACCCTAAGATATCAGCACTAGAAGAAATATCGGATCTGGACTCAATAAGCATGGATGAACTGCATGGAATATTCACAACATATGAAATGAGAAATGAGCAGGAAAATCCAGATGTAAAAGAAGCAGCCTTCAAGGCACCCAAAAGATCAAAGAAAAAGAAAAATGAACATGAAGAATATAGCAGTAGCAGTGATGCCTCAGAAGGTGATGAAGAAGTGGCCAACTTTTTCAAAATACCGAATAAGGGAACCAACGATAGGTATAGAGGTAAGGTCCCTTTAATTTCTTTTAATTGTGATGGTATTGGTCATTTTGGTAACAAATTTCCTCATAAGAAAAAGAGAAATGGTGAAGGTTACTCAAAATTAAAACACACATATAAAGGCAAAATAACTACAAAGAAAGTTTTCAAGAAAATCTTATACACTAAAGAAGACATCTCATCATCAAATGAAGATGAAGTTAGTGACAATGAGATAGGAAGAGTTCTATCCATGGCAGTAAAAGACTCTGACAAAGAAGACTCTGAAGAAGAATATGAAGAAGCCAAAGAAGAATGTGAAGAAGTCAAAGAAGAAATTGAAGAGGCAGAAGTTGACTATCGAGAAGAATTAATGTGTTCCATAGAAGTTATCAGAAGAGAAAAGAAGAAAAACAAGAAACTACAAGAAGAACTAGACAAGAAAAAAGACACTCGAGAAATAGAACAAATGATCACAAAGTTGAAGGTTAAAATAGAAGAAGATAAAAGAATTGAAGAAGCAGTCAAAGAACAACTAAAAGAAAAGGAAAATATCATTGGAAACTTGGAAGAAGAGGTTGTCACACTAAGAAAGGTTATTCAAAATAAAAATATGTAGAATAGCTCAAAAGTTCTGGATGACATTATCAACAGTAAAAAATCTCATCTTGACAAGTCTGGACTTAGATACAATCATACAGAAAAGGGATCAAGCTCCAAAACAATAGATCAAGAAAGAAATCCAAAGAGCTATGCAAAAACAATCAAAGAGGATAGGAATATATACAAGGAAGATTATAGGGACACTCCTCTACCAAGATGTTATAACCCTAAATTGCACTATCCATGCTTACCTGGCATCAGGACAACTCATTGCCCTTCATTGCCAAAGCCATGCTGAACAGACTCTTCAGAAACCTCCTAAATTAAGTAGCCCGCACCCTAACCTATCACTGGGCGTGTTGGAACGCTGGCAGGCCTTCTGCAGCACGCGTTGGAACGCTGGCTGGCCCACTACAGCCCGCGTTTACCTAACAAAGAAAAAAATCAGGAAAGTTTCCGCCGGGATGAAGAGATTTTTGTCAGTTAACTGGAACTCCCAGCCATGCATGGCTAAGAGTTCGCCTAAAACCCTAGCTCCTTCTAGCCTATAAAAGGAGGGGTAGGGGTACTATTCAAAAGAGGAAAAATCATAGCAAAGAAACTCTGCCAAATTTCCAAGTCCATTTTGTCCCAACCCTTTAGCCTTTCCTCAAGCTTTAGGAGAATTCAAGCAAAGGAGTTGGAGGACAAAGAAGAGGAGGAGCCCAGGATCAGGATCGAGGAACAGTGGCCGATCTCTAAAATCATTGTAAGTTGATTCATATTGAGATTAATGAAAAAGATACTTTTCCCATCCCAAATACATGAGTCTTATCTATGTTATTTGATTTGTTTTTAATCTCTAACCCTATAGTAGATCAATAGCATGCATGTGTAGTTTTGTATTGATTGCAGGAAAGATTTTTGGAAGGAGCAACAGTAGCAAGGGGATAAAAGTTCAACGGAGGATCTACACCAACCGTCAATAAAAAGGTTAGTTGGTTCTTCCCATGTTTGCATGAGAAAAGGGGTTTTAGATTAGGGTAGAAGGTTAAAAGTTATTTATGAAGGGTCATGATCTGCATGAAAGTTTAAATCCCTAGCTTGCTAGTCTGTAGGGTAGAATACCACACAACAGAATTGGCGACTCCACTGGGGATATTTTGCTCTTAGGGTTTCCGGATTTGGTTAAAGATATTTTGGGTAGTTCAAAGAAGTGCAGTCTCTGTTTCTTTGTTTATTTTTGTTTTCTGTTAGGTCAAAATCTAGCAGGGAACCTGGTTATCAATACCAGTTTTCCTTGACTGACGCTTGACATTTGTTCTCGGGACACACAGAGGTACCCGCGGCCTGTAGAATCCCTGCCCATGGGTGCCCCGTGCCCTAACCTTCTACAGACCGCGTTTGAACGCCTGTTGTAGTGGTTTCAGTAGTGTGTAGAGCCCATGAAGCTTAAGAGGTAGTCTCCTCTTCCCTGTCAGAAGTTTACCTTCTTAGGGGGCTTTCTGGATCCTGTCTGGGTCTTGATTGGTTTACTGTCTTGATTTCAGTCTGCCTTATTGTTTTGGTTGTTCTTTGCATTTGTTTTCTTTTTTTCAAATTTTCCTTTTCTGTCAAAGTGGAAGCATCCAAGCCTTTAGGAGACCCTGGTTGTCATTACCAGAGGCCTCTTTCAGGTCTGGGCTGCCTGTGTTTGATTTTTTCTCAGATTTTATACCTACCCATGGGCTGCTTCAGTTCTGAGCGCGGGTACCCATGTGTTGTTATGACTCAGCACGCGGTTGAACGCGTGCTGTCTCAGTGACAGTCGCGGGCCTGTCTGGTTGTCTTTCAGCCTGGGTGGGGCAGTCATCCCCTCTTGTGGTGAGAAGTGATCCTTTCAGGGTTTGGAGTCTGGAGCTGCACAGTCAGCAGGTTAGAGAATCTTATCCTTAGCCTGTGTTTGTTAGTTGATGTTTTGATAGAAAAGATAAAAGAGAAAAAAAAAATATTTGTTTTATGGTTTTTAGGCAAGTGTTAGAATCAGTGTTGTTTAGATTGCTTTTTTGCATTTTTTGTGCTCTGATTCTGTTTGCGATATGCGCTTTAAGCCAGAGTTTTCTTTTCATTCTCTTGGTTTTGTTCTTGTCAACATTTTTCCTTGTTGTGTTATTTTACAACGAAATAAAAAACAATTTCTCATTTCATTTTCTTCTTGGTTTGAAGATTGTGTTGTTTCATTAGTAGCTAGGAAAGAAGTCTGTTTTGCATAAGTTTTGGCAGTGCATGTCAAGTATAAGTAGCTCACAGATCTGAGTGAAAATCCTTCATATTTACTGCATAAAATCTTAGTAATTTCGAAAAGAAAAGAAGTCTTTCATTGAAAAGTTGTTGGTTTTTCATTTTAGTAAAAGTTTTTGTGTTCACGCATTTTGTTCATTTTGCTTTGAGTCTTTTTACATACCATCAGTTTCACTTTCGCACCTTGTGACTTAAGAAGCCCATTAAAAGCAATGCTAATTAAAATCAAGTAGACTTTTCTGTTTGTAGGGTGCATAAACTAGCTCAGGAATAGGGCCTTGGAATAGGTTGGAGAGTAAATTCTCCAAGGCCACCCAAACCAAACATTGGAGTCTGTCAATAGGGAGTGTAGAAGTCCAGTTACGGAAATTTATTCAGGACCCTCCCCTAACACAGGGGCTAAACATGAGGTCGCGTAAGGAAAGGTAGCGGAGATAACCCCTCCAAAGCCGGACCGAGCATTGTGGAGAACACATATAGAGGATCTGTTAAGGGATTCCGTCGTTTGCATTTTCCACGGAGCTTCATGGGTCTCGAATCCGTTCGAGGTCCTCAGTTTTCTTGCAAACCATTTGCTCTTGATACCCTTGACAGGTTTCGGGCTTGAGACCCTTCTCATTGTGGTCTACCCGACTGCCGACTGTACCCGCCTGATAGCTGTTCACGTGCTGGCAAACTAGTTGCCAATCTTTTCTAGGGACATACACGGGTGACTCCGGGGGTATACCGCGGTACCTAGGATGGACATCAGACCAAAACTTTGTAGAGTATACCTGGAGGGTGCTTCCGTATTCGAGTTGCACTTACACCGGTAATTTTCTCTAGTGTTGGTTGTTGTAACTGTTCTTCCAACTAGTTTAGTGCTTGCTTGATTTATCTTCTAGGGGATTTCTTTTAGTGCATGTCACTATTTTTTCATGTAGAATACCTTAGCATGTCGTGAATATTCTCACACAGTGTAGGATTCGGAGCTCCGCCGGTCACGAAGGCTTCTGGGCCTGCCGCCGGTTATACTGGAGCCACCCCCGCCACCATTGAGGCGGAAGCTAGACCATCAAGGGTCTTTCGAAGCAACCGGGGCTTTTGATCTCGAACAACCCCCCGAGGAATCGACCACCAATCTTGGATTGGTTGAAACCTCAAACAATGATACTTGGCCGAACATTATTATGCCAATTCAATTTTATGAACGCCTGTCAGTGCCTAACCCAGTGATGGAACCAAACTCTGTTACTTCATCTGGGAATTCTTCCATTCCCATCACTATTGCTACCACAGGAGAAGCTTCTCCAAAATTTCCTTTGTTGGCGGTCCAAGCCACCATAGTCTTAGCTGCAATTACATCGCACAGTGGACCGACCCCATCTATCGCGACGACCACACCTCTTTACACACCTAGTGCGACAGGCGCTCCGTTTTCATACGGTATGCCTATTTCAGGTACTAGTCCTGCACTCACTTCATCCACTTTCCATACTTTGGGTCTGGGAGCAAGGAGCTCTAATTCTCTTTTGCAAGGTCAACTTGGGGGAATTCTTGTCCCTTTCAATGCTTTTCCCTACACTGGAGGTCATATTCCTCCTTTGTCCCCTTCGCTCGGTGGATCGCATCAGCATTCCACCGGGCAGCCTGCACATACAATTCCTTTTGGAGTCGGGAGTCAAGGAACACCTGCACAAACTCAGTCGGTAGGTTTGTCACCGTTTCTATGGAACGAGACGTTTGGTAATAACACTTTAGCATCCTCTTCTTTCCCATCTGGGGGCACACCTGTTTTTGGACAGTTTACGCCGGCACAGGGTACTATTCCTGCGCTGGGGGCACATATACCAGGACCTTGGAACTCAGCACAAGGATCTGTTCCATCCTCTGGAATTTCATTCTAGGGTAACTCTTTCCACAGCCATTGGAACCCCAGACATACCTCCATGCCTCTCCCCTCGGGACCGACATGGGGGAATCTTTCCCCAAGTCCGTCTAATGCGATGAACGCCCAACATTCTATGTCCTTCATGGGGAATCAGCCAATGATGTCTCCTCAGATGCAAAACCCTTACGCTGGTTCGGGCCATGGTTTCTATCAGAACCCGGGCCAAAAGCCAAACTTTTCCTGGCAACCTAGTGCCAGTCCAACCCCAGGACCCTCTTATCCCAGCTATCAGCAGCAACCTAAACTCCCTTTCTTGGCGACGTTACACTTGCCAGATTTAACACGGCTGTTGAATGATCTTATCTGTCACGATCCGCATTGGTGTCCTATGCCGACGGAGTTTCCTTCAGACATCCCAAAGTTCGAAGCCAAGCCTAACGAAGATCCAGGTGATCACGTGACTACTTTCCACTTATGGTGTTCATCTAACTCACTGAAAGATGACTATGTCCAGTTGCGATTGTTTCAACGCACTCTTATTGGGAGTGCCGTGAAATGGTACATAGAGCTTGATCGTTCATGATATTCTTTTTTTGGCAAACTGGCTATGGCTTTCCTCAACCATTTCCAGTTACCTGTGAGATACGACGCCAGCATAGAGTTGCTAGCTAATTTCAAGCAGACGACCGCGGACCATATCTTGGATCATATTCGAGAGTGGTGACACCGAAAGAGTCTTATCAAGGTACCTGTCCCACCAACATTCCTGCTTGAGTGGTTCCTTAAGTCTTTAGTTCTGCAGTTATCCAAAGACGTCGCAACTTCAGGGGTTTTCTCCGAGGAGGATGCCATCATGAGAGCTCAATAGTTTGAGCTTATCTATTCTCAGTCCTGTCTATTGTACAACATCCTGCCGGATGCACCACGATCGATTCTGGACAAAACCAGATAGAGAGACGGACCACATGCCGATGGTATAGTTGGTTCGGCACAAAACAAGACCGCTGAGCAATTGACAAAACAATTGCAGCAGTTATCGATACAACACTCAGCGGCCAACCAGACTACTGCTTTGGCTGCTCCTCCTACTCAAACGTCGGAAGTACACTCTGTACAGACGACTAACCCAAAGGCCAACCAGCAGCCCGAGGGGAATAAAAAACAACACAAGAAGAGTAAGGGGGATAAAAAACCAAATGAAAACGCTGGAGAGGGCACCACAGAAAAGAGGAAGGCGAGGTATCCGTGCAACCTTTGTGCGGAAGACCACCCAACCCACCTATGCCCTCAACTTGCAGAGGCCCAGAAGTTTGTCACACAACAACAACAAGCCGTGTTGACTAATCCCTTTCAGCATGGGCAAAATTTAACTCAAGCCTCTGCAAGTACGGAAGGGGGCAGCCATGAAAACTGCCCTCCCCCAAACAATTCATCTTCCACGAATGTATATATGGTGAAAAGTGATGCTTTCATTACGACTAGAGCTCATGATTATAGCAAACCAAGAACCTCTAAGAAGGGCAAAGAAGTTGAGATCCCATCTCTTCCCCTACATGTCGAGAAGACGTTGGGTGAAACAATGACACGTATCCCAAAAGGTGCATTCAAGAGGGATTCTCATAATCCAAACGCAAGGGCCGCCTAGAACTACTCTGTGGTGGAAGATTTATCCCAAACCCCTTGTGCTATGTCTTCTTTGGAGGTCCTCCAAAGTTGCCCTGCTCAGAGGAAAGACTTGTTGACTTCTTTAGGCTCTACTGAGACTTGTAATCCGAGGACCATCATGTTAGATACGACTAACTTGAAACCTCATTTTCCTTACCACGTCGCATTCTAGATAGTAGTGGCTCATCCCACGAAAACTTTTACACGAAATATCTTCCGCATGGTGGTAGACGAGGGTGCTTCAACATGCGTTATGTCGTTAGCATGTTGGAAATCCATTGGTCAACCTGAGTTTTCTTCGTCACCTACTCTCCTTACTGCGTTCGACGGTCGTTCTTTCCGACCACATGGCATCATTCCTTCTTTCCTGGTACAGTTAGGGGGAAAGACCGCGTGCATCGAAGTAGAGGTAGTTGATGCCCCCATCGACTACAATATATTGTTAGGTCGTAGTTGGACTTATGCAATGCAAGCGGTGGTTGCTACAATCTTCCGGGTCCTATTGTTTCCACATGAAGGCCGGATAGTGACTATTGATCAGTTGTCCTTCTCTCGACCTGACCCAGCCTTGGGGGCATCCACGGTTCCCATGGTAGATAATCCTCAAGCCGGTGTCGTCAACGTAGGAGTTGGGTTGTGTCCATCTTTGATGGGTACTTTTGATTACCCACCTCCTCAAGACGATGTCAAGTTTATATAGAACCACCACAAGGCTGAGATTTTCCATGTTTCATCGTTTCGCACGACTTACTTTTAGGATCCGTGGACTCTTCCTTCCCCATCAACCACGATGGATGAGACAGGGCAAGCTGGCATGGACACGCCCTTGTCGGCCACTGAAGTAGCGTACTCTTTGGTCCAGCAAACTTCAGCTACTCCTGATCTGATTCCCACACAAGAGTTGGATCCACTCCTCGAGCCTATCTGGGCTTAGGGTTCTCTTACTGATATTGATTCATTAGATTTAGTCTTGCCTTCTGATGAAGTTATAATTGAAGCAATGACTGGTCCGGAGAAACCCTGGGATGATCTTCATCATAGATCATATTTCCTCCCAGAGTTACACCGAATTGAGGCAGGAGAATTCACCATCACCATGACGGGAGATTTGCCTTGTCCCATTAACCTCTTAGCTACACAGGATATTTATGCTGAGGGCAATATGGAGACTATCGCTGAAACGATACCTATCGATATATCCCAAAACCCTAGCGTCATGGAAAATGTCTTCGTTGGAGCGGATTGCTCCCCCGAGGAGATTCATATTTACACTGATCTTTTTAAATAATTCCGCGATGTTTTTTCTTGGTCTTACGAGGAAATGCCAGGCATTGATCCAAAAATAGTTGAACACGAAATCACTACGTATCCAGATGCTAAGCCTGTTAGACAGAAACTTCGTCCAGTTAATCCTAGGAAAGAAGCATCCATTAAGATGGAGGTTGAGAAATTTCTTAAGGCAGGGTTCATATACCCTATTCACTTGACTCAATGGGTGTCAAACCCCATGCCAGTTGATAAAAAACAAGGCACGATTCGTGTCTGTACCGATTTCCGTGATTTGAACAAGGCATGTCCAAAAGATAATTACCCAACCCCATTCATCGACCAGATCATTGATGAGTGCACCGGTTGTGAAGCCTTTTTATTCATGGATGGTTTTTCGGGATATAACCAAATTCAAATCAAACCCGAGGACCAACACAAAACGGCATTCATTTGTCCATGGGGTACATTCGCCTATCGAAAAATTCCTTTTGGTCTCAAGAATGCTGGAGCCACTTTCTAGAGGGACATGTCTTTTGCGTTTCACGACCTCAAACATATAGTCGAGGCCTATCTAGATGATTTAGCATCACGCTCTCGCAAGCGAAAGAATCATCCTACACACCTCAAACTCATATTTGAATGCTGTCGCTACTTCCGGATTCGCTTGAATCCCAACAAGTGCAGCTTTTGCGTCACGTCAGGACGTTTGTTAGGTTTCATCGTTTCAACAACGGGGATCATGGTCGATCCTCTTAAGGTGGAGGAAATAGTACAGTTGCCCCCCCCCCCCACAATTTTACAACTTCAAAGTCTTCAAGGCAAGGCGAACTTCTTATGACGCTTCATCGCCAACTATGCCGAAATTACCAAGGGCTTCATGCGTTTACTGAAGAAAGACGTTCCTTTTCTCTGGGACGAAGCCGCGCAACGTTCTTTCGATGCATTAAAACATGCCCTTACAACCGCACCTCTGCTACGGCCACCGAATTATAACAAGGACTTCCTATTATATCTGGCTGCTGCAGAGTCAACCATAGGCATGGTTTTAGTTCAGGAAGATGATTTGTTTTCTAAATACGTGATCTATTACCTGAGCCGAGGCCTCGTAGGACCGGAACTTAATTACACCCATCTCGAAAAACTTGCATTGGCAGTAGTCCATGCCGTTCAACGGTTCCGTCACTATGTTTTGTTTCGTAAGACCACTGTCGTTGACATCGTGAATCCATTTCAGTACATGTTGACACGACGAGTTATAGGTGGCAAAATTAGTAGATGGATGGTTATCCTCCAAGAGTTTGAATTAGATTTCATTTTAGCGAAGTCCAAGAAGTCACTGGTCTTCGCAGAATTTATCTCGGAACTTCCAGTTGAGTCAGGTGACGTTGTGCCTGAGGAATCGCCTATTTGGGGCGATATGTTTTTGATTGAATCGTCTGATCCCTGGTACAGAGATATACTGATCTATCTCCAGACTTTGAAGTGTCCTACCTCTGCTTCTCGTGATGAGCGTCGGCGGATACGCCATCAGGCCAAGAACTATCTTGTACTCAATGATACTTTGTATCAGCGAGGTGTAGATTGTATTTTGCGTCGATGCCTCACTCATGAGGAGGCCATCATAGTGCTTAACGATTGTCATACAGGAACTTGTGGTGGTCACTTATCTGGGTTGGCAACAACCCAAAAAATTTTACGAGCAGGTTACTTCTGGCCCACGCTTATTAAAGATTGTATTGAGTCGGTCAAGAAGTGCCATCCGTGCCAAATCTTCTCACGGAAGATAAGAGAAAATCCAGCTCCAATGTTTCCTGTTATCACCGTCGATCCCTTCACAAAATGGGGGATTGATTACACTACTTGCAACCCCCCGTCAGCCAGGGGGCATCCCTATATCATTGTAGCTGTCGACTACTTCACTAAGTGGGTCGAAGCTATGCTGACGTTCAAAGATGATGGAGAGACTGCAACTCTCTTCTTATTTAACCAGATTATAGCATGATTCGGAGTCCCGAGAGAGATTGTCACTGACCATGGTAGTCACTTTCAGCATCAAATGATGACCGATTTAACGTCAAATCTTGGGTTACGGAAGGAACACTCATCACCCTATTATCCCCAAGCCAATGGGCAAGTGGAAGTTGTTAACAAAACACTTAAGACAATGCTACAGCGAACCATCAACTCAGCCAAGTCAAACTAGCATTTGATGTTATACTCGGCATTATGGGCTTACCGAACATTAGTTAAGACTGCAACTGGTTTCTCACCTTTCCAACTCGTTTACGGGCTGGAGGCAGTCTTTCCCATCGAATGTCAAATTCCATCTCTAAAGTTGGCAGTACAGTTATTTCCAGACACTTCTTCGCTTGAAGAACGATTAGTAAACCTAGAGCAGCTTGATGAACAGCGTCGCGATGCGGCACTAGCCAACGAGGCTCATAAACATAAGGTTAAGTATCAATATGATAGGTCTGTTCATCCTCGGGTTTTCTCTGAGGGAGACCTTGTCCTAGTTTACGACCAAGATAAGGACCCCCTGGGGGCAGGAAAGTTTAAACCCATGTGGTTCGGACCCTTCATTGTTAAGGAGGTGTTAAAGAAGGGCGCTTATCGTCTGGTCGATTTTGAAGGGAATGCTTTGACGGAGCCTAGAAATGGGCTCTACCTCAAGAAGTTCTACTCATAGGGTCACTGTGGGTAACTTTTTGTAACATATGTATAGTCTTTGTGCTATTACTTTCTTTCGTTTCTTTTGAAAAACATGTCATGGACGTGCCATTAATGTTATCTTTCGTCACTATGGCAGATGTCAAGTGAGTCCGAGGTGTTCATTGGGTATGCGGACGGTGCTAGTCGACACACGCGGAGGCTGGCCTCCGCAGCTTGGGTAATCTTTACACCACAGGGTCAGTTATTATCTTCCAGAGGGATATGCTTAGGTGACACCACAAACAATGTTGCTAAGTATAGAGCAGTTATTGAGTTGCTTCATGACGCTTTGTCATTGGGTATCTCTCATCTCCGGGTCTATCTAGACGCTCAACTGATTGTGTCGCAGCTAAACAGAATATACCATGTGCACGATCCTACTTTACACCGACGATTCCTTAGGGTACATCTCTTGGAACGCAACTTTTATTATATTACATATTTTCATGTTCCTAGGAGTCTAAATCAAATCACGGATACTCTAGCTAATCACATTTTAGATTGGCATCTTGCTCACACATAAAGAAGATCATGATCATACACATGTAAAAATAGTTTTGCACACATAATCCATAAAGACACATAAAAGAAATAAAAACCATATATATACATCATAAAAATCCGCAGAGTACATAGATGGGCGCAAGCGCCTCAAAAAATGGGAACCATAACAAGTCACTGGGGCTTATGCCCTCAAAAAATTTATATACATATCGGTGCTCGAGGCACATCAAAGTCTACAAGTCTGTTCAGGGCCTATGGGCCCTGTTATAATCATACACAGCTCGACCTAAACGCCTAAACAGTCAAACCCATGTTCGAGGTAACCCCACCATATGAGTCTGCATGGAGGGTGGCAAGTCCTCTATCTCTATCATAGGAACTGTGCGGGTGAGCTCAGTAAAGTTTCGCTCAATCCACCCAAGAGCCCTCTCAGCCTCTCCTGCTGGAGGGTTCCCGGCTACTGCTGCTCCCCTAGCGGCGGCAGCTACGGCCTTTGGCCATGGACGACACCTGTTCCGTGCAAAATTGGCAGGCCGCACAGGTCCCACATCTGTATGTAACACAAGGTTCACCCATCAAAAACTCTGTTATCCAAAAAACATGATATATATCTAAAAAGACATAAAAATTACATATGCAAACAAAAAAAAAACAGTACAGGTGGAGACTTACCTATCTCCCCTCGCTCCTCACCAGGAGGCACTGGCATCGCTGGATCTCTGGAGAAGTCGATCCCCACGCATGGGTAGTCCTCAATGGCAGGGATCTGTCGTGACAACCAAGCAAAGAAGTCGTCGTTGAAGGCCTCCACGGTCCTTCTGCCACCCTGTCGCGGCAGTAATGCTGCCCATCTACATACCGTAGGGAACGTCGCCAGATGTCCTCGTACTGTCATCCGAGGACTGAAGCATGAAACTCTCTCAAAGAAAAACAAGCACAAGATAGTCCCAAACCTGAAGTTCATGTGTGCCCGCTGACGACAATCTGTCAATTGCCTCTTCATGCTTTCTAGCAATGTGGTACTCCAGTCATAGATTTGTGCATTCATGCACTGAACGACACAGTTCATCTGTGCGTGTGATGCCTGATGTACGGCTGAGGAGCTGGTAATTCGCCCAATGAGCGATAAGATGGTCTGTAGAGTAAGGCTGGTGACACTGCCAACCGGTATCCAGGAAGTCCCCTGGTTGGTCCCAGCCACGCAATATTCTGCTACCAGCTCCGAGACTTTGCTCGGCCCCGCAGGAAACGTCTACAAGTTAACGGGTTCCCCTCTCCTTGAGAGGCCCATCAAGAAATAGATGTCTTCAGTGGTGGGCACCAAGGATTTCCCCTCGATCATAAAGGCCTCAGCATCAGGATGCCAATAGTCAACCAGGGCATTCAACAGCCTTGGTTGTGCGCGCATAAATGGACATAAGAAAAACTTCACGAGGCCACACTGTGTCAGCATGGCCATCACATTTGGATCTGCAGCTACTTCCTCATTGGAAGCCTCATGCTCTCTCTCTCTCTCCAATGAACATACATCCTGCAAAAATCACAAGGCCAAAAGGAGAGTTTAGATCTTGCCAAACTTTTTTTTTTTAGTTGTGTGGGGGGTAACCTGCAGGTTGTCGAGGCGACAGTCATGGGTGCCCGCACGTAGTTTTGACTCTGTGCGTGGGTACCCACGGGCTGTCTCTGGACATCCCATGGATTAATAGGGCCGACCCCTTAGAGGGCAACGGCCACCCCCAAAAGCCACCCAAAAACAACAAAATAAGTATTGAAATGCAAGATGAGGGCGTTTTTACTTACTTGGTCCGAGCAGAAGTCTGATTGGTCCACTGTAGCTCCCGGAATCATGATCTATAGAAAAGGGGGTCTTTTGGCTCCAGAGTCAATTTCCAAATCAACAATGGTGATAATGAGCTGCCAGCTTCTATTTATAGACTTTTTGGCCTCTTTTTGTCACCCTTTTGGCCCCTTTTATCAATTTCTTTATACCAAAGACCATTTTGGGTGGTTCTAGAGTTATATGGAAGGGATTTAATCAGGTATTGGGACACTTTTTATTGAGTTTCAGAAAAAAAAAAAAAAAAATACACATAAGGATGGTCCATAATTTTTTTTTTTAAAAGTCAACCTGAGCATATAGGGTAGGATTTTATCCCCACTGTTGCATCTCATTGCATTTTTTACAATATAGGATCGACCCCATCCGGTTGTGACATGGAACCTTCATTTCTGCTCTAGAAGTGTCGCAACTGGATGGTAGAGCTTACCAAACCATGGATGCCCTAGGTAGTTCCTAGTTGCATTATGGTGTCCATGTCGTTTCTGACAACATAGTAGGCTTGGGAGTCCGTATAGTCTTTCCTGAATATGAGTTTGAGACTCATTTACATGGGTCTTTTCACTCTTTTCCTTACCCTTCAGACTCCCAAAACATAACGGGTCTCGTTTTAAGCCCTTTTCAGACCCTTTAAACATGAAAATATTGTCGAGCGATCTTGTGACCCTTCACGCTCGTTAAACTGAAATTTGAAGTCACATCTGTACAACGGTAGTTTACAAAGGAGTGCTCTATTGAATTTCCATTCTTTAGAAGAGTATCCTCATGTATAATTTTATTCCTTTTTCGAGCCCGAGGGACTAAATTTACGAAAAAGAAACCCCCCTGGAGTCCATAGTTAAGCTCTTTTCAGACTCCCTAAAATTGAAAAGATTGTCGAGTGACCTTATTCTTTCACACTCGTTAAACGGTCCAGAAGAACATTCCTGACAGAGTCCATAGTTAATCTTTTTTCAGACTCCTTAAAATT
>ML797670.1:436723-451388 GCA_009831015.1 Picea engelmannii
TCTCTCATTTTAATTACACTTGAGCATATTTAATAACTATAGGTTTTGGAGGTAACCAAAGGATATATAAGTTGAAATTATAAGGAAAGTGAAGAAAAGAAGGATGAAATAAAAGGAAGGATAAATTCTTTTAATGGTGCTTTCTAAGGTATGTTATTTACATGTCATCTCACCATTTTCTCTATAAATGTTTTTATATAATGATTCAGATCGTGAAATTGCTATTCCATTGAGAAAACATATCCAACTATCTATGGTAAACAATTAATCTTGTGGGTCATTGTATTTTGGGAGTTACACTCCGTGGAAAATAGGGTTTTTGGCTAGTCCTGAAACTAGTAAAAAATAGGTGTTTCGGGTAAAAACATCATAAATTCTTCATAACAGATCCAAATTTAGTGAGACTGAATTTGTTGGTTATGGTAAATTATTTAGTATGTTTTTAATATTTTCAGATCATTTCAACAAATATTCCGTGTGGGGTACGCTCTACAAGGTCGCTCTCTAGAATAAGCCAGAATTCAACAAGGTATGCCATTTTTTATATAACTCCTTTTCTGAGAGGTTCCAAGTAGTGAAACCTGGAGGAATTTCATTAAACACACTAAATAACATTGTGTATCAGTTTAAGATCTTTATAAATTACAAGTACAAAGTTATGATTACTTCAAGTTAGGGTTGTTGACTAATCCAAAACTAGGCATGTGAGCTAAAGAAACATTTGATGAAAATGCTCGTATCTTGTTGTTAAAATTAAGGAAGGTTTGCAGGAATGTGATCATATACACCAAGTATATTACAGAGCTACAAATAATATTTGGATGATGAAATTTATGAGGGATTTTGGTTGAGGTACATGTTGAGTACATGGTTGAGACAAGTAGTTGATGAGTTGACACATACATGAGGTGTATAGTTGATGTTGTTGGTACATATTGATGAGTAATAGTTGATCAGTAATTGACACATGATTGGTACATACTTGTTACATGGTTGGATGCACTTTTTTATGGTACAGGTTGATTACAGGTTGTTTGGTACAGGTTGGTGCATGGTTGATGCACTTGTTTATGGTACATGTTGATTACATGTTGAGGTACAGGTTGATGCATGATTCAGAATTATTGGTACAGGTTTACAACGGTATATCTCACAGTGATAGTGTGACAGTGGTTACATCATTCTACTTCTACTTCAGGGCGATTGGATGGGGCAAGGACAGGTGGTTGTAGCCACCTTCCAATTGTAGCTGGAGAACATAGGGGGTTGTAGCCTCCTTCTGGTTGTAGACAAAGAATTGGGGATTTGGAGCTTCCTTCAGGTTGTAGCCTGAGAAGCTAGAGGGTTGGAGCCTCCTTCCAGTTGTAGTTGGAAAACAAAGGAAGTTGTTTCTTCCAATGAATGTAATTCTTCAAGACATATAAGAAAAAACATTATGTGGTTTTCTCTCGATTTGGGTTTCCACGTAAAACACTGGTGTACTGTGTATGTATATGATTGTTCATTTGTTCATTGCTTATTTACTCTGCATTTATTGGATGATAATGATTCATTGATATAACACTTGGATTATATGGTTAAAAAGGGTTATATTTCTCTATTATTGATTCACCCCCCTCTCAGTAATCCAACATCTTATTGGTTTTCATTCAATATATACTTGGCCTATTTCCTTCAAGTCTATGTCTTTTTACATGTGCTTGTCTACTATTGTTTTAATCTTCATAGATAGACTTATATTATCTAATCAAGTAGAGTAGGATAATTTTTTTTCTCTTTACTGTCTATTGCAGATCTCAGTTTGCACCAAGGAGTTTGAGGATCAAGCTCTGGGATTGGAAACAATGATGAAAAATGTCGAAAAAGGTGCATCATATCCTTTCTCTCCCTCTTGATTTGATTTTTCTATATGCATTTAAAGGGATGCTAGTGTCCACTTGTACTCTTTTTGTCTTGGTATAGGGGTATAGAAATCCAAGTGAAGTTTCACCTGTCCATAGGGGGAATATTTTGTAACTCTCTCATTACTACAACTCACCTGAAGTAAAGTTGTCATGAATCTCATTGCTGCAACTCCACATGTGTTGCAACTCACCTAAAGTAGATTTGTTGAGACTCTCATTGCTACAACACCTGTGTTGCAACTCGCACGAAGTATAGTTGTTTCAACTCACCAAGGAACTATTATGTGTTGCAACACTCATTGTTGCTACTCATCCAAGGAACCTTGAGCCATCGGAAGTATGATCCATAGTTTCACATATTTTCCATTTATGGATTTATGCAATAATAATATTAGTTCAAGGAAATTGAAGATACGGAGATAATTTTGCAATTCCAAGAAAAAATATTAGTTTGAGTGGTTAACCAAGAATCTTGGAATGTTTGGGAAAAAGAAATAGGAAGTTATCTATTGTTTTCTAATTGTTATCAAAATATCTTGGAGTTATTCATTAATTGCTAATTATTAGTTGTAAATTGTTTCTTATTTAAGAAATCATTGTAACCACTATGAATTTATTAAATCCATAAGTGGGTTTATTTAGATATTTGTTATTTCTAGTCTCCATTCAATCTATGTATAAAACAAATAACTCTCTCCAATATTGGTGGAGGACTCTTAGATAAATGTTTGAATGATAATGGAATGATTTATTGATTTTTTTATTTTAATTGTAGTTTTGTAATTTCTATAGTGTGTGATTTTTTTAATTCATTTAATTTATTTTCTTTTTATATTTGTGATAGATTAATTTCTTTTGATTATCTTAATTAATTTAATTGATTTAATTAGTTGTAAGTGTTGATATATAATAATACTAGCACAACCGCTAACTCGCGGCTGACAACGCCGAAAGGTATACTGAGAACGCTTGCAATAAAATCTCTGTGGTAATCTGTAATCCGTCTGTGGTAATATGAAGCGTTTGGTTGTATGGTTTAATCCTACTTAATTATTTAAACGTGACAATTATATATCCTTATAGTAATTTTTTAATGTGATTAGGTAAATGTTAAAAAGTAAACATGTTAACGGATGCTTTGATAAATGCAAGAAAGTTATGAACAATAAATCTGATCCATTGATTTTGGAGGAAGACTAAGAATATGCCAACATCTTCAATGCATAGCCATCAGATTAGGGTTTAAGGTTAAATAAGGTTAAAAGATCATTAATTGTGCTCATTATCAATAGGTGTACGCCTTTCGGCGTAATTATCGCTATGTTCTATAGAGGCAGAGCCCACTCCAATGGAACAAATTGTTGTGTAGATTAGGTAGTTTTCTTTAATTTCCCTTTGTGAGCTTTAATTATGTGAGTTGTGAATTATTTGTTGTGTGATTCAATTCATTTATGTTGTTAATTATTCAGGAGGGATTGTATTTATTCATTCATGCAAATGATTATTAACATAGGGTTGTTTCTCATTATGAGCTTAGCATAATGATTGTAATTATTGTTCGGAGTAATGACATGGATCATCTTGGCAAGGATTAGGCTCTGATTTTGAGGAATTAGTTAATTTATTTTCTAAAATGTAGTTGATCAATTTCCTTTCAACATGTGTGATTTATTTCAGTAGGCTTTGTGTGAATTTCAATTTTTGCAAGAGTAATTTATAGTTTCAATTCTACAATTAGTTTTATTATGTACATAGTTGGGGTTTCTTTGGGAAACAATTGATTGATATTCCTGATACCTACAACTGGCGTGAATTTCCTTTCCATCACAATAGTTAGCATATTTAATTTTTTCCAAGTGTGAAATTTGTTTTCTTGTCTGTGTTTACACTCTAGCAAAAGTGTTTTACTCTCCTTCCTGTGTTTTTAATTTATTGCAAGTGTGATATTTCAATTCCTACAAGTGTGATTTACTTTCCACAATTTGTAGAACCTTTCCATAGCTTGATAATTGTCTATACTTTGACCACAAATGTAATCAATGATACTATGACTACATATCAAACCAATGGGAGAGTAGATTGTAGATTTCATATACAATGCATGGTAACTCGCAAGTTCCATATGAGCCATGAATTGATAATTAAATACACAATCTTTTTAGTTGTCGTTATGAGAAATTAGTAAGGTAATAAAAAAATGTGTCATTTTTGGCGCCATTGTTGGGGAGTTACCAAAGGCACATTTTGATTCTTGCATTGGTTTGAAATTCATTGTTACATTTTCATTATTGAATTGGTTTGAAATTTGTTTTTACATTTTCTTTCTTGAATTGGTTTAAAATTCATTTTCATTTTTGCATTGGTTTGAATAGTAATTATTCACTATTTTTGCACATGACATACGTCATTTAGATACATTGATTGAGTTACCAAATAAAAAAAAATGTGGTGCAATAAGAGCCACCCATAGTACTAATATCTCTTTTGCAAGAATCTTGGAAAGATGAAAGAATTGCATCGATGAATGCAGAGAAATAGCCAAGGGGATGACAAAGCCTTCAAATTTGAATCTGGAACAAGTTTGTGACTCATGTTGTTGTTGCAACTCTCAGTGTTGAAACTCTCTTATATCATGAATCTTTTTGTTTCTATGAATCTCACTATAGGCCTATTGTTGAAACTCACTATTGTTGTGACTCTGGTATGTGAGCTTTGCAAATTATAATTTTTTTGTTGGCATGAAAGTGAAAAAACATATTGAGTGAGATGTAATTTTCCATCTATCCTTCCTCCACTCTTGTGATATTATTCTTTCCCATTCTTCACATTATCCCTCTCCTCATCCCTCCCTCATTTATTTTCCATCCCCTAAGTCACAGTTCTTCTTGAATGCACCTAGTCTCTTTGTTTTTGGGAAATTGTGTGAATCAATGTTTAAGAAATTAATGGTTGCTAGAAGTATATAATGATTTTTGAGTTTTCTTGGTAAACTTTGTTTACATGTTTATCTCCTCTATTTTCTTGGTGAAACAGTTTTTCCCTATAAGTCCTCAGTGGTAGGTGCATCAAATATTGTTGGATTGAAGTTGGTACATCCTCTATCCAGAATATTCTCCTAGAAAACTGGCGAGCATTGTTGTTGGGTACATAGTTGTCTTGGTAGATGGAAATATGTCCATAGGATGACCAATAGTTCAGTCTATACAATCATTTTAATGCTTGGAACCAAAGTGCAACAGGTTCCCAATCAACCTTATACTAGTGTTTGTCCCAAAGGTATGATTGGTTCCTAGGTGGTATATTGCTCCAAAATCACAATCTTGAAGTAAAGATAGGAGCCTCATCATCTAATAGATTTAAACCAAGTTTTATCCATAGACTTACATGCTTCATATTCTCTAATTGTTTCTTAGTGAATGATTGTTTTTGGCATCCCAAATTTCCATATTAAACCACCTCTTTTTTACATTGTTATCCTACATCTAAACCTAAAACTTAGCCATAAATATGACCATCCCCATGCTCTTAATCCCTCAACTTCTCAAAAACCATTTTTGAAGTATATTTTTTTATTTCTTGATGTTTCCTAAGTTTTTTATGAATTAATATAAGTAAATTTTACTAATGAAAGAATGTTAGTGTTGTTCTTGTACCGCACCTATTCTGATACCATAGTTTAGAGATACAAATATGTGCACACCCAAGTTATGATTGATCACATGGTAGTGGATAAATAAGTTCCATCATGGATTTTGACCTATTGTTTTGTGCCCTAACCGTTCCTCATCAACATGGAGCTCTAATAAATAAAAAGGTCAAACATTCCAAGACCAAGATGATCGTAGAACTGAGATTCATAAAATTTGGATGTTATTCGTATGTGTCCAACATCATACAAATAGAAATGATCAAACTCTAATATTTACCCACTTTTGAGTGGTTGGAAAGAATCGAAATCAGTTCGATATTATGGTTTATGTAACTATTTTTCCCCCGTCATTCCACAAGAAAAGGGGAAGTCATTTCTATCTTTTTAGCTTGGGACTTTTCTATATAATTTACAAAAATATGTAAATCAAAGAAGAGGGATAATCTTATTGTAATTTTGTAATCACGAGATAAGTTTTTACTTGTCGTTCGACACTAATGGATTCAATTCTATCCGAATGTAATGAAAACACTGTAGTTTTCCAATAATTTGTTTTAATACAAGAACAGATTTAGTTTATGGTATGTCTCTGTTTGTAAGATTGTGAGTTATTTCAACTTTCTACTAGGATTGGCGAGAGCCCACCAATTCCAGGGACACAGAGCTAAGTTTATTTTCTCTTTAATTTAGTTCATTACATTAATTTCTTTCTATACTATAGGAATCAATTTGAAGATTGAAATAGTAGGTTGTGTGATCACATTCAAGTTTGAGAGTTTCCATTTGGTTGAATTTTTGGTAATCTTCAGACATTAGATTGTAATTAGATACCAAAATTGTATTATATTATTTCAATTAGATTGCAATATAAATACCAAAATTGTATCCAAGGGTTTGTCTCATTGTTAATACATTAATCTTGTTTTGTTCCTCAATGGATAAATTTTGTATTTATGAGTTAATGTGATTTTTCATAATGTTGGGTTTCTTTTGGTGAATATTATACAATGAACTCTGGTCTATTACAAATCATTTAACTCATCAAGGATCGATCAAATATTATTAAAATGAAAAAACATCTAAATGTGAACAAGTGTATCTAGAAATTTGTTGTAAGGTGAAATCCGAAAGGATAACTGAAACTTGTGTAGAGAATCATAAATTTTTTTTGGATAATAATTATTTTTTCACAAAGACAAGATACCTAGATGAAACAATGAAATACCACCTGGGATTCATAATTTCCTTCCATCTTATTAGTTTATTCTGTTATATATGGTCCTGCAGAATTAAAGTGTGATTTGCATAGTTGACTGTAGGATTTCTCACTTATGAATAGGTTAGGGTTTCCATTTGACGAGTGAAATATTTTTTAGTTGTTTGATCTCCATAGATAACCATTAGTAACATTTTCATATTCTCAAAGATAATAATTTGTGTTTGACTGTTTTTTTATCTTGTAAAATTATAGTTAAGCTTTCTGATGCAAGTTTTACAGTTTTGTTATGATCATATAGTCTTGTGGACGGTCAATTTCATCACTCGTACAAACACACACAAGTCTAGAAGTGTCCTGAGCCTTGTTGTGAGAATTTATCTGGAAGGATTGATAATTTTCTTTTAGAAGTTCTCATTGATTATTTCAACTACACAATTAATACTAAAACAATGCATGATAGTTGAGTCACACCTCTGTGTAAGAACATTATTTATATAAGGGAGTGAAATACCACCACATGTTCATTAAATTGAGTGTGTTTATTTTGGATCCATTACTATATTCATAGTTCATAATATTTATCTCTATACTAATAAATTCAATATAATATCAGTAGTATAAGACTAGCGATTCAATATCCTTACAACTGACTAATTAAAAGAGAACAACTTGAGAAAAACTTATGATCATAGATAATACTTTGTTTCATTAGTTTTTGGAAAATAATTGGGATTATCATGATCATATCTAAACTTACATACAGATCATGAACACTTAATATATTAAAGTGAAACATTACATCTTAGATGCTAGAAGGAGAGTTTATGAAAGAACCAATTACTAGCCTTTGTCTTTAGTTTCCTCTATCAATGCTCAAGTATTTTGGTGTGTGAACTCTTGGTATCTACAGATTGAGAATTAAGATGAGAATAGATCAGAGAACATGATCATGTCTAGATCAGAGATCTTTGCATGACATATGAATTTATTTATTATCTTCTCAAACCTAACATTCATTTTGTGGACCAAGTTAAATTGTTTGTAAAGTTTGCTTGATGGTATTTGGATGAATAATTAGTTTGAAGTATGGTTTTCTTGTTTCCTCGGAAGATATAATAGTGTGAAAGTGAGAGTAGCTTTAAATTCCATCTTTTACCTGCACATATTCTGTTTAAAAATCATAAGTTTACGAACCTAGTTGAAAAGTAAAGGGGGTTTTTATTACAACAATTATTTGACCCAAAATTGTTGGCGTTATTGTTGGGGAGTTGTTAAAAGGTAAACGATAGAAGGATAGTTTAGTAGTTAGTTGTTTCTATTTGTTTTCTCACTACATTTCATATTTGGTTGAGGACAAGACAATAAGATGCAAAGGCACCCTCACATCTGAGTATGAAAAACATTCCTCCATTGGTATTGCCAAATTTCAGAGGTACAATCATTGAATATCTAGATGCCTTTTTATTTGAGTTTGATAATTTGTGTAGAAATTATAATTATGTGGATGATGCTAAAAAATTAAAGTTATTTCCCGCAAATTTGAAATATTCTTCCTTCATATAGTTTATGGAACTTCCAAAGTATTCTATTAGGTGTTGGGAAGATATGAAAAATACCTTTTTAAAGAGATAACAAGATTATTGTAGAACTAGAGAATCACAAAATGACATTTTTAAGATGCGGCAACAAGATGAGGAGAGTCTCTAGGACTATGTTGAGAGGTTCCTATACAACCTTTGTTGGAATACTAAGAGGGGGGGTGAATTAGTATGAGAAAAATTAGTACTTTTAATCAGAATATAAAACCTCCAATAAATATCATGAGGATTCAAAAAACCATAATCCAATGCATAGACATCACATAAACATAGTACACCAGAAGTTTACATGGAAACCCAATGTGGGAGAAAACCACAAAATTATTTTCTTATTTATCAAAGACTACATTCATTGAAAGAACCAACTTCCTATTTATCCAGCAACAAATGGAAGGATGCTCCAACTCCTGAAATTACCAGCTCCAATCGAAGGGAGGCTATAACCCCTTTTCCTTTCCCTGTCCAACTGCCCCGAAATATAAATATAGACCAATCTGTCACTACCTCTATCGTTGTAATTGATAACATGTTGTTGTTGTTGTTGTTGTTTATGATAATTCTATTGTTTCTATTGATTTCAATATCTCATCAATACTACAACCACATATACCTCATTCCAATATCCACAAGAGATTTCTCCAAATCAAATTCTTACGAATCACTAAGACATATTTGTTCCCAATTCTTCAGAATACACACCCTAAAATACATAGGAAGATATACCTTCAACTTGTAGCCAAACTACGTTTTATATCTATGATCTTCAAAAATGTTTCTTCACAGGTCTACAAACCTTACATTGTGTTCTCGAATATTTCTGTGCTTTTTTCCACTACAACTCGCGGATGTCTACATTTTTCCTCCTAAAACTCATGAATTTACTTGAGGAACCTGGATCTCTAACTTTTTCTCCATATGCTAGGCTTTTGCAAACTTATTTATTCATAGTACTTCACTGACTCCAACTTATTAGCTTCATATAACCTAATTATTATTCACATAAGTGATCTTCATTTGACTCTTCTATGTGTTTTAATGAGGAAATCATGATGACATACAACTGACATGCAACTTGTTAAATTTTGTTTACAATTACTTTAACATGCAATGGCATGCAACTTGTTAACTTTTGTTTACATCTACTTTACTTTGACATGAAACTTGTTAAATTCATGTTCAAGGGTTGACATAAATGACAACCAATCTTTTAAAAATTCAATGACAACCAATATTTCAACAACTAATCTTTCCACAATCTCCCCCTTTGGCATTGATGGCAACACTTAGACACAACACTTATCATGATCATGTCGGCTCCCCCTATATTCATACCTCTTCTCTTTGTTTCCATGCCTCTATTTTTCTCTCCCCCTTTGACATCAATGATAAAGGATGACTTCTCCTTGGGGTTGCTCCCCTTATTTGTAAGCCTATGATCTCTACTAATGTTTCTCTTCATGGTGCTTCCTCGTGTAAATATATGATAAAAATCATTAAAAAATCATTAAATTATTTCATGATTATTGTTTCTCTCCCACTTTCTTACTATGCCAACTGCCATGTAGATCATTGTGGGGATGAAACTACTCCTCGTTTCTGTCAAAAATACTCAAAAGTCTCCCTTGGAAGAGGTTTGGTGAAGATATATACAATCTGTTCTTTTGTCCCAACATACTCTACTTTGATGTTCTTCTTTGTAACTTGTTCATGTAGAAAGTGAAACTTGACTGGAATGTGTTTCATCATGGAATGTGTCACTGGATTGTTAGAGATACTTATAGCATTGGTATTATCATAAAATATCAGAATAGGCTCGTCATATTCCACCTATATGTCCTGCAAAATTTTCTTCATCAAGAGAACCTATGTACAACATGTTGTTGTTGCAATATACTCTACGTCTCTTGTGAACAATGACACTGAAGATTGTTTCTTTATCAACTGGGATACCAGAAAGTCACCCAAGTAGAAGGATGCTCCACTTGAACTTCTTCTATCATCAACACTTCCTTCCCAATACACATCTGTGCATGCAACTAGAGATATATAATTCCCTTTTGGATACCATAATCCATAATATTTTGTTTCTTTGAGATATTTGAATATTCTCTTTACTTCCATAACATGTGTTTCCTTCGGTGCTACTTGAAATCTTGCAACTTGTCCAACTACTTGCATCACATCTAGTCTCGATGTTGTCACATAGAGTAAACTTATTGTTGGATTATTGAGAGGGGGGGTGAATCATTAATAGATAAATCTAATCCTTTTTAACCACAAAATGCAAGTGTTATATCAATGTAGCATTATCATCCAATATTTTTAGAGTAAATAAACAATGAAAAAATCAGAAATCATACACATACACAATACACCAGTGTTTTTATGTGGAAACCCAAAGCGGGAGAAAACCATAGAATGCTTTTTCTTATATGTCTTTAAGAATTACATTCATTGGAAGCACCAAAATCCTTTCTTTTCCAGCTGCAAATGGAAGGAGGCTCCAACCCCCTAGTTTCAAAGGATACAACCTGAAGGAAGCTCCAACTCCCAAATTCTCTGGCTACAACCAGAAGTAGGCTACAACCCCTTAGTTTCTCAAGCTACAACCCGAGGGAAGCTCCAACTCCCTAGTTCTTTGGATACAACCAGAAGGAGGATACAAACTCCTATGTTCTCTGGCTACAAATGAAAGGTGGCTACAACCACCTATCCTTGCCTCGTCTGACCACCCTAAAATATAAGTAGATTGATGGAACCAATGTCACACTATAAGTGTGAGATATACTGTTGTAAACCTGTACCGATCAACCTACACCAAACAACCTATAACAACCTATACCAATAACCTATGCCAATATGTACTATACATCAACCTGTACCTCAACCTGTACCATAAACAAGTGCATCAACCATGCACCAAACCTATATAAATAACCTGTCACAATAACCTATCCAAATAACCTATCGCAACAACCTGTCTCATCAATCTTATCAACCAAATCAGATCTACTCACCAAGATCAATCACCAAGACAACTCTCAACCATATGCACAATACTACCCCCTCAACTTTATTCATAAATTCAACACTACACATATGAGAACCATACTTTTTTTTTCGTCTTGTAGTGTTTTATTGCCATGGTTTTGTTTCCGCGAATCACCTGCGGCGATTTTTCTGTCGCGATTTTTTTGCCACACTTTTTCTGCTAAGTTTTTTCTGCCGCACTTTTCTTACCGCACTTTTCCTGTTGTGATTTTTCTGCTACACTTTTTGTGCCACACTTTTCCCACCGCACTTTTATGCCACACTTTTCCCATCGTACTTTTTCTTTCACAATTTTCTTGCCACAGTTTTCCTACTGCACTTTTTCTACCGCACTTTTCCTACCGCACTTTTTCTGCTGCAATTTTTATGCCGCACTTTTTCTGCTGCACTTTTTTTTTTCAACACTTTTTCTATCGCAGTTTTCCTACTGCACTTTTTTTGCCACACTTTTCCTGCCGCACTTTTTTTTGTTGCAATTTTTCTCTATCAATTATACCTTCCCAAATAACCTTTCACAAAAATAGATATTCAATGATATTCAAGTGTGTTTTGAATGAGAGACCCTTTCCTCTTATTTATACTTTTATGTAGCTTCCTCAAGGGGTTACCTTCTAACCATCTTAAGAATCTTTCCTTATTTTAGGGTTAACCCACTTATAACCACTTGCCCACTTAACTTAACCACTTTCCATAATTAGTAAGTTCTCCATTAAATTTATTATATAAATAATTTCTTTTGCATCCTCTTCGACTTATAGTACACTCATCACTTCACTTTATTATTTAAATAATTTCTTATTTGCAAACACTTTGACTACTTTGACATTTTGGGGCTTCTAGATGACTCATGAGGGTTCTCCAACTTCACATGGCCATAACTCTCTAACCGTGAGGAGTTATGTAACGTTCCACATACCACCAGAAATGGAATGACATGTACTATCCATCTATAATATTTTTACCTGCGAATACACCAAAAATCATACAATTATCCATAAAAAAAACTTGGTTCCATTACCCAAACCGTTTTGCTACTAGAATTCGCTACTAAACTTTCTTCAAGGGTTGACATCCATGAAAACCAAGCCAATTAATCAACAATATCCCCCTTTTGAATTGATGGAAACACTTTGATGCAATACTGAAGTCCTGTCATGCAATACTGAAGTCATATCACTCATGCTCTTCATGTGACCATCGCTCCCCCTGGAACAATGCCTATGTGCTTTACATATGATATATCTCTCCCCCTTTGTTATCAATGGAAAAGGTATCTTTCCATCCTAGGAAAATCCCCCTCACTGAACTGTCCTTGGGGATACTCCCCTTGACTGAACTCTTCTTGAAATGGATCTCTCGACCTGAACTATCCTCTTTATGGTGCTTCCTTGTGTAAATCTAAGACATATAAGATAAGCATTCAAAAGCATTCATTTTGGAGTAGAAATTACTCCAAGTCTCTGGTGAAGATACTCAAAGGCTTCCTGTGGAAGTGTTTTTGTAAATATGTCTGCCACTTGTTCTTTTGTGCCCACATATTCAACTCTAATGTTCTTCTCTGCAACCTGTTCCTATAGAAAGTGATACTTGATTGGAATGTGCTTCACCTTGGAGTGCATCACTGAGTTCTTTGATATATTTATGGCACTTGTATATCACAATAGATTGGAATGGGCTCATGATACTTAACCTATATATCTGTCAGAGCTTGTTTCATCCATAGAATCTATGTACAACATGTTTCTACTGCAATATATTCTGCTTTGGTTGTAGATACGGATACCGATGATTGTTTCTTTCTTATCCATGATACTAAACACTCACCCAAGTACAATGCTTCTCCACTGGTGCTTCATCAGTCATCAATGCAACCTTCCCAATCTTCATCTGTGTAGGCAATAAATCATAGATCCTTTCCTTTTTGATACCATAATCCAAACTCTTTTGTTCCTTTGAGATATCTTAAAATCCTATTCACTGCTATGACATGTGATTCCTTTGGTGCTACTTGAAATCGTGTCACCTATTCAATTTCCTTCATTACATCTAGTCTGGATGTTTTCACATATAGTAACCTACCAATCATTGACCTATATTGTCTCTATTCTATAGAATTTGAATCATCATCTTTTCTCAACTTGCAACTAGTTTTCCTAGGAGTGGTAACTAGTTTGCAGTCTTCCATTCCAAACCTCTTTAGCATTTCTCTGATATACTTAGTTTGAGAAATACAAATTCCTTGGTTTCTTTGACGTATATGAAGACCCAGAAAGAAGGATAGTTCTCCAAGTAATGACATTTCAAATTCATTTTTCATGTCGTTTGCAAATTTCTGGCTTAACTTGTCATTAGTACTTCCAGAAACAATATCATAAACATAAATTTCTATTAATAAAATACTACCTTGATTTACCTTGATGTAAAGGTTGTTGTCTCTAATTCTTTTCCATAGTTCATAGGGAGATTTGTCATTATGAGCTATTGTATGCACTGCATGTGTCCAAAAAATATCTGTCAGTTTGGAATCCATTAGAATTGTTCGAGCCATTTCCTTTGTAATTGTCATCCATTATGATAATGTTCCTTTGTCTCTGAACCACTCTCTGAACCAATCTGTGAATCCATGCTCTCGTCCATTGTCATGTATCTATCCAAACCTTCTAAGTGTTCTTATGAATCCATCTATGTCCATACTCTCCAAGACTCTACTTGCGCAACTGTCCATAATGTTGACCCCTTTATCACTATATTATTATGAAGTCTTGATTAATCTATCAAAATTTACTTATTCTAATTGACTGCTCTAGATCTATCTTCTCAAACTCTACAATTTGCTCGAAGGATGGTTCTTTGGTCTCTCACAACTATCACATAGACTCCCCCTGTCTAATATTCATATTACCTGGGAGTCTCTAAGTTGGATGGCTCAGAATAATTCTTACTCTGATGTCTATTCATCATCATCTTCATTGGTAGATTCATCATCTCTCTAAGAACTGACTTATTTCTTTCTATATGTGGATTCATCTTTCACTACAATTCTTGAAAGTACAATCTCTTGAACCTATTTCTCATTTACCCATCCTTATTTTCTTTCAGTTATTTTCCAAACCTTTATGTATCTGACATATTTCTTTTTCTCTGTAGAATTTTCTTCATCTCATTTTATTCCCCATCTTGCGATCTCTAGGACCTGGTCTTTGTTCACCTTTATTCATGTTTTCTTATCCATACTTTCTTATAT
>ML797670.1:484354-501800 GCA_009831015.1 Picea engelmannii
CCATCAACATGTCCCCTCCATCTAACCATTACGGGTCATACCTCACTCGTTTACCTCCTAATCACTACCCTCCACATCATCTGGGTACACAGATAAGATGTCCTTCGCCTGCCCCCTCATGCTCTAAAATACCTCTTGGCCATTTATTATTGGCCACATACCCGTTATTCTCCTGACTTGTCCTTTTCGCCCAATAGATACTTGTTCACTAAATTTTGACCCTGTTTCCATCATTCGCATTCTGCTCATACTCCTTGCACACCAGAGACTCATTTTCCTTCACCTCTGCAACAGTTTACCCAACCATATCCCTTTTACCTACTAACATGTGTTTAGTGTGCAGGTACAAGTGGAAATCAATGGCGCCCAAATCTAAAAATTCAAATGTTGAGGAAAATCCTTTCCTCCCACCTCCTGTCGATCTCGAACGGATTCCATTAGCAGAAAAAGATTATTTAATCTCATAAACCAGGTGAGAATTTGATGTCATTGAGTTACTGTCATGGTTTCAAGACACATTCATTGATCAAAGCGATGAAATTGGGCTTTGGGAGTCAAATCTCCCTCTGTATCTTTTTCCCCAAGTCCACCATTTTCCAGAATTTTCCCTCAAATGCCAAGTGCACTACCTCCTGGATTAGAGAGCCATAATATCATCTTCTAGAGAAACCTTTTTCTCTATTACACCCGAGACCATCAATCAAATGATGCAGGTACCCAGAGCCAAATCCTGTTCTCCCCTCACCATTGAAATTCTGACAGAAATATATCAGAACCATTTTTTCACCGAAGAGCGCAAACCTTTGAGATTTTCCTCCCGTAAGATGCCCAATTTCCCAAGAAGGATCCCCCTTACCATTCGTCCATATTTTAAAAAAATGGAAACCATATCATTTCATCACTGTTTTGTTTTCTCGGTTACTTCTCGGACGAATGGGTGGGTGAACCTATCCTAGGTTTCCTGTCCATTTTCTCTGCTGAAGAGAAGGTTGCCATCCAGTTCGACTATAGCGATTTCTTGGCCAAAAACCTACACGAGAAACTGTCAAATTTCCCCATAGAAGGCATGTTCCAGTATTCTTCAATACTGGTCTACATGTTTATGTTTTATCAAACCAACAAATTCTCCTTTCTCATGCAGAAAATGGACCATAGCGGAAAACCACAAAAAGTAACCTTATGGACTTCACTTCTTAGAAGGAACTCCACTAAGTTCAGTTTTAAACATTTTATTAAGGTGTTTTATCACCCAGTGGAAGACTAGAGCCAAGGATAAATGAGGAGATCCAAAGAGTTCTACACCTTTCCGATCTCATAAAGACCAGGGACTGGTTCCTATATCAGAATCACATAGAGATTAGAGTGTATGGGTGTGAGCTAGCTCCATACAAATTGCCCAAGTATTTGCATGTGAATATATTCAGACTGGAGTATATTCATCAGATGATAAATTCAGATGACATTCATTTTGTGTCTTAGAAGAAAAAACAACAGATGAGGATTAAAAGGAAAATAGGACCATTTATCTGCAACAATCGAGCTGCTAGGGGAGAGGCAGATAAAATATTAAGGGAAATGAAATTCAACACTAGTTTCAATTGGAATTATGATCCAAGTGGGATCATTTCAAAGATGAGATCTAAAAAAAAAAATTCACCTTATGCTCACACCCTCAAACCACAAATTGAAAAGTATGTGAACTAGACACAGTGGGAGGCAAATACCCTAGTAGATACTGAACAACAAGAATCTCCTTCAGTCACTATCTCATAGAATACCACTCCATAGGTATCAAAGGAAAAAAGGCCAAGGAAGGATGCCTCTCCTTTAGTCACTGAATTATTAGCGGGGGATTTTCAAGTATACAGTAAAAGACCTAAAATTACTCATACTACTCACATGTCTGGTGAGCAAGAACCCCACTCTGCCAAAGTAGTTGAGGAAAAAAATCACGTGGTTTCCACTTCTTCTTCAAAGAATCAGACAGGTATAGTTGTGACCACCCAAACTCCATAGGGATCTGTACCTCTGAACTTTTTCGAAAAATATGATCTGATCAAGAAGAAAAACCAGATGCTGACCAACAACACTTACGCTCAGTTCTGGAAGAAAATTTCCATAGCACAACACAAACTATTATCAACTTTAGATACAGAGAAAGGAAGAATGCATCTGGAATTTCTGCAAGAGTAGGTGCCTCAACCCAAAGGTAAATTATTGTTTTTGACACCATACAAGTCCATCCAACTGACCAGATGGATCTGCACAGACAAACTGGAGAAATGGTTTTCCCCACATTGGCCCATGCTTCCTCTACAGCTGCAAAATTATAGGTATCTCTAAACAATGTTCAGACCCAGTTGAAATTGGAAAAAATATCCTCTTTTGCAAAGGATAACCGAATAAAATACTTAGAGGAGTTGATGCTCAATATTGGGTATGATCCCTCGAATGTAAAAGTAGCAGAGGAGATGTTAAAGAAAAATAATGCTGAAATTGCATCTCTGAGAAAGAAACTGAAATTGCCACCTATAGAGGACTCACAGGCTAAAGAAATAGCTGAGATAGAATATGATAAAGAGGAAATGCTAAAGCTAATCATGCAACAGAACGCATAGATAAAGGAAATGGAGGCAGAATTGGAAAGGTTGTTGAAGAAGAAGGAAAAATCCATGGAAGTCATTTCATTGAGTGCAGACCCTCTTGCAGGAGTCAGCACAACAACTTTACCAACAACCACAACAACAGATATTCCATCAACAACCTCGTTGAAAGCAATGGAAAAAACTGTGGAGTTAACAAAATCCATGGAAGAGATGACCCTGCAAGGAACATAAATCAACAGACTAAAAAAGAAGTGGAGAATCTCTAGGATCTCAGGTCTTCTTACCAAACAAGATACAACATTGAGAGGCAAACATCAAAGAAGCTCAAGAAATAAATCTAGCATCTTCAGAAACAAACAGTGGGGGGTAAAACACTAGCAGAGGCTAAGGCGAATATTTGGATGGATTACACCAGCTCCATAAATGAAATTTGGCCCATGGTTCAAATCATGTTTGAGCAACATGAACTAGTGATAAGAAGAAGGAAGGTTATTGAAAAAATAAAAGGAGAGTTAGGATAAATTCCCACTGAAGCAAATGAAATAATTATATTCCTGAACTCGAAGACTAAGGAAGAAATAGAAGAATTGAAAATCGAAGACAGGACAGAAACCATCCTCGATGTCAAGAGGGTTCTGACTAAAAGAGGACTCATGTTGCAGCTGGAGGAAAAGGTCCAGAACATGGACATTGGAGTTCAAAGGTTTTTCAACAAGATTGAGGCTCTGTAGAAAAAATGTTTTCCTGGTTTGATGGTTCTGAATGAAAAACTGATGACCCTTCCAGACTACAAGAAGAAGATGGCTACAATGGCCAAGGATAGTTCCAAGTTCTCGGGAATACAAGGTATTATAACGAGCAAAGCATTCTTGGAGACTTTGCAGCCAGACCTCAGCATACAACACAGGATCAAGTATATTTTCATCATCAAACCAACTTTTTCCAAATACACAGAAGTGGATGAAATATACCGTAGACTTCTCAAAGTCACCATCCCCAGTCAGCTAAGATGGGAAGAGTTGTGCAACTTGATCGAGTAGGAAATGAGGTGTGCAAGATGAGTCAACAAATGGATCAATTAAAGTCATGTGGGTGACTCACCAACGGCCTTCCCCATATTCAGCGTGAAGAATTTGACACATCATCGACAACTCCTAGATTTTGTATTTAGTTAGTTAGTTAGATTCAGGGGCTGCCACGTCCTGATCATTTATGACAGGGTTGTTTGTAATTCTGATTATAAATACTTCTAACTTAGAAGTATTGAGGGTTTATTTTTACGCCCTAGCAAGCTGTAAGAACTGTAATGTTTATCAAGAATATCTTTCAACAATATAAAGAGATGTTTCACAATATTCTTGCATGTTATCTATTGGTGAAGTTTTCTATTCTTATTTGAATGTGTATATTTTCTAGTTAACATCTTGTTTTTCTAGTATGATCATTTAAAAGGAGTTAAAGCTACATAATTTACCTTTGCATACTTTGTTTCTAGATTTTAAATATCTAAGTGTTTTCTTCTTATATTGTAGTCAAGAAATTCTTAAATGCTTCTTGGTTATAATTAATCGTCTCGCTTTTCTCCGCTAACCATCATTTTATTGCTAAAGAATCCAGTAGTTTCATTATCCTTCCTTGTGAAAGGAATCTTTATATATTTTCTTTGATCTCTACCTTTATAAAATAGACCCCATAGCCTAATGGATGCGTAAAACATTTCAACCATCTTATAAAAAAAACAGCATTCGGTCCTACACTATTTAACTAGCCTAATATCTTAAGTTTAAAACAAAGTTAAAACTTACAGAGATATCCCTCTCTGAAACTGGTAGGGTTAGCTCCCAGTTTCAAAGTGGTTGGATAAGGTTACCTATAGTAAATTTCTTCTACCTGAAAACAACCTATGGGAATTTACAGAGTGATAACAACTTCTACTAGCTTACTCTGCTTTTATATGCAATGTGTAATGTGTGATTGGATTTATAAATGTATCAAATGTCTTTCTAACACATAATTAGCTAGAGCATCAGTTAATGTATTTAGACATCTAGGAATGTGTTGATATTCAATATAATCAAAATAACATTCCAAGAGGTGAATTCGTAGATATACCTGTAACAAAGTAGGACTTTGAATAGTGTAGACATTACTTAACTGGAGCACTACTAGCTGTGAATCAAGTCGTACAATGAAGTGACGAATCCCAAGCGATATAGTATTGGTCAATAATTCAATGAATGTGTTATATTTTGAAATATTATTGGTTGCACGACCGAGGCAAACTCCTTGTAAACTGATAAGTTCGTTGGTGGGTGCATAGATTTCCCAAATAGAAGAAGCTAGGTTCTGAGTATTATGGATAGCACCATCGATGAAGCCAATATAGGGTAGAGAAGACGTCGACATATGGAAACCAAACATAACGCAAGGTAAGTAGTTGGGGGTTGAAACCAAATAATGAAAAACACACAAGAGTATGGTACAATAAAAGTACAAGCACTCATGCAAAGATAGTCTAAGCATGGTACTTCTTCAAGTAAATCCCATTTATGGTTTCACTCAAAGGAATTCCATCATAATCTACTAACTTGTAAGCTCCCTTCTCTAACACTCATTTGATGATATATGGACCACGCCACATAGCTTCGAATTTTCCGGCTTCTAGCATATCACAATCTTGTTCATAGAGGAGAACTAGATCTCCCTCAGAGAAAACATGTGGCTTGACATGCTTGTCATAATGGGATTTTATGCGTTTCTTCTATGTTTCAATAACTAGAGTGGCATCATGACGGGTCTCATCTAATTGCATAATATACAATAGACGTTCCTCTTTGGTAGAGGTGTTTGGGAGAAGTTTGACAGCTAGCTTCAAAGATGGTATTTCACATTCAATCGTGAGAATGGCTTCAATGTCGTAGACTAGTTGAAAGTGGGTAAATCCCATAGAAGACTTCATAGACATCCGATAGTCCCATAATGCCGAAAACAAAATTGTGTGCCAGGTGGTCTTATGGATTCCTATTATCCGACGAGGCATAGTGATAAGAATTTTCTTTATTGCTTCGACTTGGTCATTGGCCTGTGGATAGTAGGGGATTGAGTTTTCATGCTGAAGACCCAACTTGTCGGTAAGTTCAGACATCATAAAGTTTCGAAAATGGCTACTGTGATCAGTAACGATAGCTTTCGGGATCCCGAATCGAGTAATAATATGATTAAATATGAAAAGGGCTACAGTTTTCTTGGTATTGTCGAAAGTAGGCATCACCTTGGCCCATTTTGTGAAATAATCCACAGCTACAATAATGTATCCATGACCCCCAACTGAGTGAGGGTTATAGGTCATGAAATCAATGCCCCATTTTCGCAAAAGGTCCCATGGAAACTACAGGATGTAAAGGAGCAAGATGTGATCTTATCTTGTTGTTGTATGTTTGGCAAACATGGAATTTTTGGACAATGGTAATACAATATTTAAATAAAGAAGACCATAAATACCTTACTCGTAATATCTTTTGGGCAGTAGCATACCCATACATGTGACCACCACATGCTCTAGAATGGCATTCATTCAAATCTTTCTCAGCCTCGTCATAGGTGAGACATCGTCAAAAAATGGAGTCAACCCCATAGAGATAAAGAGTGTCACCGAGGATAATGTACTGACATGCTTGGTAATGTATGTGATGACGGTCAATGCTAGACAAATCGGGCCGAAAATTCTGAGTTTGGATATAGATGATGATATCCCCATACCAAAGGTCATCAGAACTGATCAGAAAAAGGGATTTGTCGAGTAAAGAATCCTCTTCTACATTCTTTGTCTCAATGCAGGGAAGGTCACATATCAATTCAATAAACACAAATGATTTCTTAGACTTAGCACGTTCGAATTATAAGTCAAACTCCTAGAGAATTACTATCCATATGGAGTATTTTCCCCCTAGCAATTGGCATGTAAGAATGTGCCACATGGGGTTGCAATCAGAAATTATAGTGTTCTTGCATAATAAGATATAGTGACGGAAACGTTGGACAGTTTGAACAGCTGCCAAGGCTAGTTTTTCAACATGTAAGTATTTGGCTTCGGTAGTCATGAGACTCCGACTCAAATAATAAATGACATGTTCATCGTGTGAATCATCTTATTGGACGAGAACCTTGGTGATGGTAGAGTCTGAAGCAGTGAGATAAAGGAAGTAATCTCGACTATAATTGGTTGGGAAAAGTAATGGGGTATGGGTTAAAGTCAGTTTCAAAGCTTTGAAAGATTTGTTGGCTATGGAAACCCATACGAACTCAGAACCTTTCTTGAGAAGTCGAGTAAACCCGAGCATTAATTGAGCATAGTTTGGGATGAAATGACGTAAAATGTTTTCCTTCCCTTGCAAACATTTTCCTTCCCTTGCAAACTTTAGAAGAAGGAGGAGGGATATTGAGGATCGCCTCGACCTTCAAAGGATAGACCCTGATCCCCTGGCATGACACAATAAAGCCTAAAAGTCAACCATAATCCACACAAAAAACACATTTGTGTGGGTTTAAGAATATACGATAGAACCGACAATGAAGGAAAATGGCTTGGAGGTGTGCCGGATGGTCACTACGATGCATGGAATGCGCTGGTAGGTTATCTAGATATGGATGTACAATGTGCTTAATATCATGAAAATAATAAGGCATGGCACGTTGAAAAGTTGCACTGGCATTCTTTAAACTGAAGGGTAGTTTCCGGTAGGCAAAGGTGCCCCAAGAACAAATAAAAGTGGTTTTGTGTTGATCTGTGTGCAAGATATTGATTTGATTATAGCCAGAGAAACCATCCATTAAAGAGAATATTTCACTTCTGGTGCAATCGTCGACAATCTGGTCAACGAAGGGGGTGGGAAAGTTGTCCTTGGGAAAAGCTTGATTTATATCCCTATAATCGACATAGACACGAATTGTACCTTGCTTCTTGTTGACCGGAACGAGATTTGATACCCAATCAGTGAAATCCACAGGTTAAATAAAGACAACTTTAAGAATTTTTTTGACTTCAAGCTTAATAGCAACTTCTTTATGGGGGTGGACCAGATGAAGTCTCTGCTGGATGGGTCTAGTGCCCGGGCATGTCTTAATTTCATGGAAAACAATATTAGGGTCAATACTCAACATTTCTTCATAGATCCAAGTGAACATGTCACGAAAATCTTGGAAAAGTGATTTATAGGTGACAACCTCGTCAGTAGAGCATGAAGCTATGATGTGAACAATTTCAACAACTCTAGGTTTAATGGATATGCCAAGGGGGATGGTGGGTGAAATATTAATTAAGTTCCCTTCATATAATATGTCGTGTGATGTCTCGGGAATAGAGGAAATGACAGCAACGGTCGACAAAGTCGAGATCCGTTGGTAACTCTCGATGGTGTGTTGTTCGATGAAGAGAATGGAATGATGATGTCCATCATCCCAAGGGGTATATTCCATTGACATAATCGACATAATCATCTCGTCCATGGGAAAAATAACATGAAATGGGTCAATATACTAATCATCAAGAGAGAGGTTAGAAGGGGTTGTCGATTGAATGGCTTGATAGGTGGATTCAACTGGACTTAAAGGCATTTGGTTTTCGTAGCGAGGATAATCACCAGGTTCAGGTATGACCCATGGGTTGGAAGATGTGTGAGTTTGTCGAACGAAGGTGGAAATCATGTTGATCGAGGAAACCAAAGGAGTTGGAGCATCAGGAGGTGGGATTGGGAATGTATCCATTAAAGTTGAATCTTTAAGTAGGCCCACACCGGCATTCTCATACCCAAGCGGTGTCTTCGCGATAAAAGGTACATTGCTAGTACGGATGTCAGAGTTGAAAAAGTCTAGCTGGTTGATAGTGATGACCTTGCCCTGATGTGGAAAATGTAAAACATGGAAAAGGGTAGACACAACGGCATGCATCGCATCAATCTAGATACGACCAAGTAAGAGGTTATAATCGAGAGGTGCATCAAAGAACTCAACTTCAACATTGACTGATTCCCCTTCCAATGTAATAGACAACGAAGGAATTACACTGTAGGGTTTAAAGGCAGAGCCATTGAAGGATTTAAGCATGTTATGTGATTTAGTAAGAGGAGGACAGCTGATGGCTTTCCAATAGGAAATAGACATTAACCACATGGAGGAACCCTCGTCAATAACAGTCCTACAGATGTTCTTTTCGAAGACAACAACTTGTATTTGGAATTCTAGTTAAGGGGGGATTCTCGGAATGTGATCTTCCAGGTCAAAAATTATCAAATTTGTATCCATAGGATAAATTCCACCAATAGGCTTTATAAGTGCCTTCTGTTGAGTAGGGGAAATTTGGAGGACCTCGAGAGCCAACATCGCAGAAGGTGATTGCGCCAAATCTTCTACAATGTTTTAGTTCTGAGAAGCACGTGCATGAGGGATGAAGGTGAACTTTTGAACAACACCCTTTGGGGGAGGGAAAAGAACTGTATCAAGACTCAATCGTTCGAGATGAACAGAACCGTTGGGAGGTGAATTTGTAGGAGGTTGTTGAACCAATGAAGGTGGTATATCGTCAACCTTCTCCTTTGAGGAAGATTAATATTTGGCTCGAGTGGTCAGTGTAACGTCATTATTTCTGGAATCACTAGTACACATGAGTACATAAGAAGTAGTGGAGGGAGAGGGTTGGTCATGGATGACCACTTGGGACTGTTGTTGAGAAGGGAAAGGTTGAGACAAAATGGAAAGTGTGGGAGGTTTCATGGTCCCTTGGAGGAACTTAGTAAATTCGGCCCGTCTTGGACAATCTTTTGTATAGTGATCATTACCAAAGATAAGGAAAGAGTATCAGGTTTTGCACTTATCCTTATCATCAGGAGGTTGGGTTTTTGTTTTCTCAGACTGTCGGTTATTTTTATCCTCCTTATTATTACCCTTCCCTTTTTTAGACTTATTCTTTCCAGCAGGGGTAGATTGAATAGAGTTAACCTCAGAGGTTTTTCCAGTGGGAGGAGTAGGAGATAGATCATTTTGAACATTATAAGCATTAGACTTGGGGTTGGTGGGAGAGGCTTGCATATTTTTAGGTTGAGCATGGAAAGTACCAATCACACCATCAGTTGCATGAGAAGCAGTAGGGGTAGTTGAAGTAGTGGTAGTAGAAGGGCGAGGTGCATCAAGGAGTAAGTCATAAAGAGTACTTTCCTGTGAATAAACAAGGTCGAGGTACTGAGCACGACTGATAGACTTTTCCTCGGTGAAAACTCCACCCGTGGAAATATCATGAGAGATCTTATTCACGAATTATTTCGTGAACCACTCTGCCAATAATTGATTGGGAAGATCGAGTTTGATAAACGTCCTCTTCGTCTCCACTCATGAATGTGATCAGAGATGGGAGTGGCTTTAGTTTGTTTGAAGGAACTCGGGATCTCAGTTCTTGTTTCATAACAAATAAATAATTGGTAGTGTGTAAGGAAATCCATGGCTAGGGTATTAAATTCAATGAAGAAACCTCATGGTAGTTCTATATACCACTTTGTAGCCGAACCTGTGAGAGTTCATTGGAAGAGTCGTAACCGAATGGAATCATCCATCAAAGAGTTGGATGAACACCAAAGGTGGAAATTCATGACATGGTTGTTTAGATCCTCTCCCGATTTACCATCAAATTTTTGGATGTCGGACGGTAATTTGGTCGGTATCACGAGCTAGTGGGGAGAATGCAGGATAGGATCATTCAAGATTCTAGACAAATCAGGTAGATCCAAAGTGGCTAAAAATGGTAATTGTCTATTCACAAGAGGATACTGGTAACTTTGGGGAGGGAGTCTCATCGGTATACTAATATGACCATAAGAAGTCTGTATGTGAGGCAAAGGTCCTAACAGATTCGACCGTGTGTGCGGAGGCATGTAGCCCATAGGGTTTTACTAATTGGAGATGTTCCCTTGGGGAGGGACACTAGATTGAATGTTCGAACCCCAAATGGGATTGGAATAACTGAGGTATGACTGGCCTAAACTAGGGGGTATAAAATACCTAACCTGAGGGTTTTCCCCCCCAGTTGATTGTGGATTTCCTTGAATAAGAAGATTCCAATACTGGGCTAGTGATCTAGGGATGTTCTTTCCATATTGTGGATTATATCCTCCAAGTGGGGGTTTTCCTCCAGGTGAGGATGATGCCCCAATTTGGGTTTGACCTCAAAATTGATTTGTCCCCCCTACATTATATTATCCCCCAATAGGAATATGATAACCAGAAGTGAACATTGGAGTGGAAATTACAAAGGTGGTAGAGCCACTCGGTCCGAATACTCCTATAAAAGGTGGATAAGACCCTTCGGAGAGGAACTGGGATGGTGTCGGAATAGAACCGAAAGAAACATTATACCCAGGAGGAGTAAAGACTCTAGAAGCTCTAGATGGAACTTGGGTAGGAATGGGGATAGAAACATTCAAGGCATTATACCCAAGAGGGAGTGATGGTATTTATCTAGATGAATGCGGTGTGCCAATAGGAGGTTGGCTAGCCACCATGTTCCCGGTGGGGATAATCGTAGTGTTTGGGACCATTGTGGAATGGGTCTGCTGAAGAGGGATAGTTGAGCTAGGACCAGCCTCTGAACCAGCAAAGAAATAACAATTTGTATTGTTAAAATGATCTAAAGGTATTGTAATTGTAGTAGATGTTTTGGGTGGTTCAAAAACGATAGGTATCTCAGCTTCTGCCTCTGAACTGGGAGGGTTCCATCTAGAAGTTAGAGTTTGAGATATGTCAATGGTCCAAAAAGGATGCTCATTTTCAAGGCCAGTAAGGATTCCAGTTGGTATTCCAGAAGTGTCAACAACAATTTCTCTAGATGAGTTTAGTCAGAGAATACGTCTCTCATATCTAGGAGGTAAGCGGAAAGATTCCAAAGAATCAGAAACGATTCGAAAAATTTCTGAAGAGTCAGTTCTCTCCGCTTGTGAAGGTATGTGGTCCTGGATCTCACTCTATTGAGGAGAGTCCTCTAGTGTATTAGGGACCAAGGGTTGGGAAACTTCCATATCTTTTTGAGGTAGTCCTTGCATCCTACACGAATGACTTGGAGGGTCATTGTTGGTCGAACCGAAAATTTTATGAAAAAAATCTATGGCCAACTATGTAAACAATCAACACTTGTTAGTAGAATCTAGTAATCAAAACCAAGCAAAAAAAACCTTATTGTTCTGAAGTCACTAGTTGGTGATGAAATCCAACGTCGTGGAGTCAAGACAAGAAGGGGACAGGCTAGGGTGGAAAAGTTACGTTGACGACTTTCTTAACGGACTTACACCCTAGTGCAAGCTCCCACACATAATCGTGGGTATACCCTCCAAGGATTCTGAGTTATTCTGGCCAACGCCAATTCTAGGTATCATGGAGACTTGCCCCTCCAAAGTCACCTCGTGTAAGACCCTAAGAAGATAGGCAACTAAGGCTACCAAAAACAATAATGATTCCTGTGGAGACAGTCGACAGTCTGATCCACACGCAAGGTTAGGGTATCTAGCCCAAAATAAACTTGAGAGGATTCCACTCATCAATTTTGGTATACCTTCAATATACCCCCATAATACATGCAATCTCTACACCAAGATCAACAAAGCAGGGTGAGTAACTCTGCTGACCTCAATGCGACCTCAGGTTTGAACCTTGTGTAATAAGGGCTTCCCAGGACAAAATGTTGCAAATGGAATTCTACACTCCCTATCACAAGATTCTATTGTGTGTTTTTTGCTTTGGATAGTGTGTCTCACTACCTATTCCAAATCTCTAGCCTAGCTAATGCTGGTGTAAATGAGCCCTAGAGAAAATTACTAGTTAAATTTCATATTTTCACAATATTTTTAAAGGCTATCATTAGTCAAGAGGGAGAAGGGAATGAAACTGATGTTGTGTAAGACCTTGACCCAACAATAGGMAAATAGAAATGAATGATGAAAATTTTCGTTCAATGAATTCTATCTACAGTAGGGAGAAGGTGTTGCCAGAATGATGTAAGCTACGGAATATGCTTCCTTTTTCTTTAAATGAACACAATTTCAAAMAACCAATAAACAATGAAGTTCTTCAATGTTCTCTTCTCTTAAATGAAATAAATTTTCTTATGTATGATTATTCAAAAGAATGGATAACTTCAAATTCTTCCTTTCTAAGACCAGACCAAGGGCATGGCAGAGAAAAGACAAGAAATCCAAGAAAATCTATACCTTCAACAAGTACCCAAATTGAACTTTCAATGAAGACAAAAAATAAAAAATGATGAGAAAGTATTTCCTCAAATGCAAATGAAGAGACAACTTCTCAGTCATTAAGCAATCCAGAATTTAATTGAACAAGCACTCAGATACAAGCTCATAGATCATACCCTTCTTGTTAAAAATCAAAAATGAAAACTGGAAAATGACTAAGAGAGGTGTTTGATCTCCAAAAACCAATCAACACCAAGTCAAATGTTAAAAAAAAAAGTCATATGTTGGTATTAAAAATCCTTTCCAGTTGGTTAAATAAAAAAATGGGCATCAACAGAGGCTAAGACCCAAATTAGAAATTTCACAGACGCTGCCACAGGTGATAGCATATCACAGTGCATAAATCAAGAGTTTTCGTAGGCTAGAAATGGATAGGATGCGAAAAGGGAAAAGGATCTAAGGATCTAAGGTGTTTGTAAATCAAGAAATTATGAGAAAAGGGAAAAGGATCTAAGTGGATTTTTAAATCCAGAGAGTCTGAATGGATCTCCGATGGAATCAGAGACTGATTTCAAGTGAAAAGAATAGGTAAAGAGAAAATGGTTAACAAAAAACCACAATCAAGTCATATCCCCAGAGGAGTCACCAATTTTGTTATTAGATAAATCGGTGAATGTGGACATAAACTAATCTCCCTAGATCCACCTAGATCTAGAACAAAACAAAAGAGGACATGACGCTTTCCCTAGGTTTCTACCATTGAATTTATCGTCAAAGAAGGAGTGTATGACATACCTTTATATATCACTTCCCTATATCTATGTTGTCCCTGCTTTGCTCCAGTTCTCTTGTGATATCAGATCTGCAATGAAAAAAACCAACCAAAGTGAATGCAACAATTTTAGATTCAATGGAAACCTAAACATGCGATCAAGGAGTCATGTAATAAAACACTAATGATTTTATGGGAAAGAAACACATCGTTGTATCATATTAAGTAAAAGTGGAAGATAAAACCAAAGTTCCTTGATTTCAAAAGTTCCCTTTCGATGGTCCTTTGTTCCAACATAGACATACACTTGCTCCGAATTTGCATGAAGATAATCCACAAAGCTTGATGGACAAATGGGGGCCTCAAGCATCAATTGTATCAGGATTCTTCACACAGCCTTCAGCCTATTCTTTTCTCAATCTTGTTGGACCTTGCTTAACCTTTTCCATGAGAAATCCATTATTATATAGGAGAATATGAAGTGGTTAATAGGATGAGGATGATCCCACCAAATTAGAAAATCCAGTAAGATCACAATCATATGGACGCCACCTCACATTCTAGAAGATTCTCCTTCTAGAAACTTTGTGAAATTTCTTCCTTTTCTTAGCTTCAAGTGCCACCGCACCCTGCCTATATAGCAGCATGCGGAAATCCCATAGGCCAGGCATAGAGCATCCTGTGGAAATCAAGGATTTCCGCACTGTGTACCACTGTAAGCCTGCGACATCATTCTAAAAATGTGCCTTGTAGGGGAAGAAATCAACCATTTTCCTCATGTGAAAGATTGCTTTGAAATCCTGGACACATGCCTATGGGGTCATCATTAGAGTGACCAAAATAATGTGTAACAATATGTAAAATATCCAATGGTTCTTTTCATTGAGTAATCCTTTGATTTGAAGTTGGTCCTAGTTTGTTTTCCTTGTAGAAAATTCTTACATAGAGTATTCCTTAGCTTTAAAATTTCAGGAATTTCTTTTACTACTTCCTTTCTACTAATTTTGACAAGATTTTCAAAGTTCATATGACCCATTCTTTAGTTCCAGAGGTAAATTTCATTTTCCTTTCCTAAGAAACATATTTCTTTTCCAATCTCATTCAAAACATATATGTTTTCTGGAGTCCTTATTGTTGTCGCCACTAACTTTCCTAGTCCTTTCCTAATTTCGCATTTCTCTGAGTCGAACTGAAGTGTGTGTCCTTGATTGCACATTTGGATTACACTCAATAGATTATGTTTCATATCTTTGACTAGTATAACATTTTCTTCCATGGAATATTTGCTTCCAAGATTAACTAGACTTCTACCTATAATTTTAGTTGAATGATTATTTCCAAATGAAACTAATCCATCTCTTTCTTTATTCAAAGTTAGAAACCTATTCTTGTCACCTATCATATGCTTTGAACAAACATTGTCAACATACCAATCACTTTTTCCATGTTGGGATTGTAGAGTAATCACACATTGATTCTTCTTTCCTTCCCATATCTCTTGTGGTTATGATATTTGACTATTAATGTTATTCTTTGGTTCCTTGGGTGGAATAGTCAATCTAAAGTTCTTCGCTATGTGTCCAAAATTATTGCATTTGTAGAAATCTACTTCATTTCTTAATGTACCAAAACTATTTTGGTTTCTATTGTATGTGTCATAAGATTTTCTGGGATAACTATTATTTAAGTACCCTGCACAATTTCTTTCGCTCCTGGCATAGGCTCTGTAGTTTACAGATTTATATCCAAAATTAGCACAACTAAAACAATGTGTTGGGATGTTTTTATAGGAAGAGTGTGTTTTCCATTGATGGAAAGAACAACAACGACGATGGCGTACAATAAAATCATAAGTTTGGGAGGAGAAGCGAACACTATGCAGAGATCAAATATCAGAAGGAAAAGTGTAAGCTCAGGGTGAGAAGCCTCAACAACCATCCAATCAATAAATTGACCGTGTTTATTGTCTAATATTTTGGAGGTCAGTCATGTGAGTGACTGTGGGATTGATGAACATTAGAGGATCATGACTGTCAAATCTGCAAGCCAGATCAACAATAGGGATGAATTGCGAAGAGAGAAAGCAAGATTAAACAACTCACTAGTTCTAATCCTGCAATTGGTCTAGATCGTCAGATCTCATAAACCCAAATATCGACGATTGTGGTTGATATAAAAAATGATCATATTAAGTCGGATTAAGTCGTGACCGTCGGATGAGAAATTGCTAGATCAATGAAAGTGATATATTGTGGAGATCGAAAGGAGAATTAAATATCATGCTATTTCCAATCCCGTAATTAGCCAGGACCGTTAGATCTTATAGCCTCAAAGATAGATGATTGTGGTTGACTCACCAACATCGCACAAATTCAAATTTCATAGTTTTGGTGATGAGTTAAATCACTCACAAGTTGTGGTTTCGAAACTATCCTTGATCGTTCATTTTCTTTGAGTGTCTTCAAAACTGTTGGATCACTTTTAAGTGGAAGGAAAGGATAATCAAGGGCTGAGATCTGAGATCTCGATCACCCAAAATTTCGTCAGTCGTCGGATCGAATTAAATGGAAGGATAGGATAAGAAAATATGGATATTCGTTGGATTTAATCTAAAGCAAAGTTGCATCGCAGACAGATCAAGTCATTTATCTAAGATCTTGATCCAACGAACATCATTCCTTTTGGGTCTAAAGATGTGAGGAGGTTATGCTCCGAAAAAATATCACTTCAAGAATTTAGTTTGATATTTGAAATCATCGAAGCCCAGAGAGTCAGAGCGCCAACATAAATTCTTGATCGTTGGATCATCCAAATAAGATCTCATTCATCATATCGTTTGAAGAAGATATAAATCATCAGATCGTCTGAAGTGAATCTGGGTCGTCTAATCCAGATCGTAAGTTTGATATTTGATATTTTAGAAGTCTGGAGACTCAAAGGAGATCTCGACCATTGATCGAGAAAGGGGATGAAGAACCATTGATCTGGTTGAAAGGTGAAATTACCAAAGTAGAGGTAGAGCCATCAATTGAGAAGGACCGATGTTCACAGATCATTGACTCCAGAAGATTTTAGTATGGAAGAAATAAGGGTTTGAGATTTGAAACTCCCAAATCCCGGATCATGAAATAAATCATAGTCGTTGATTTAGGGAGGTTGGATCTGATCTGTAGATCGTGAAAGAACAAATATGAACCATTCATTCAAGAGAACTGTCAAGATCATGAGATCGACGATCTCATTGCATTGTGGGGTCAAAACATGCTCGTGTCTTCATTTTTTGTTAGAGGGCTGCAATCAAAACCACGATATAGCCAAAGGCTTACATGGAGCTCTATAGTGAATTACGAGGTTAAAAGTAGATTTCCCTCAAACCACCTTTGTCCATGCTCGCAATCACATGGTCACATGAGATCATCTCCCAAGGTCACATCAGCAGAAGATTGAGGAAGGAGCTAGCACTATTAGGCTCCACATCGGAGGTTATGCATTGAAAATTAAAAAAAAAAACCTTTGTGTGTATAATCCAACGACGCATCAAACTGAATCTGATCGAAGGGTTGTTGTTTCACTTCATGGTTTCTTGATCAGTTATGATTTAGTTACACTAACTGAAACATTGTTCTGGGGAATTAGAATCATGTCTCTTGAGTATTCTGAGATTCCCGACATGGGCGTTGGAGACTCGGAGAGTAGCGAATGATGAGAGAATGAATAAAAGAAAGATTGAGTGACAGAGGAAGGTTGTTGTTTCTCTGTAAAAAGTAGTTGAATTGTAAGCAATGAAGCTTACAACATGAAATGAGGGAGAAAATGAAGAGATGAAGAACATAAGTTGGACA